>OZ034969.1:23213268-23373268 GCA_964030785.1 Siderastrea siderea
AATAATGGCTAGGAGGCTATATGACGGAACACCTTGTATTTGTCATTCTGTGCATCCAGTTTGAAACATACCAGTCTAGTCCTGCCTTGTACCCAGGTGCTAGTTTTTTTGTTGTTGTTATTTTTTTTTTCACTAGAGTGAAGGGTCACGGGAAGGCTTCACAGCAATCGCAAGGCATAAAGGGTTAAGCGTTCTGCACAAAAAAGGAAGCGCCTGGGTACAAGGAAGAGCCTAGTCTTAATGAGGTGTATGAGATTCATGGAATCAGGGATAATAGGCAAGGGATCAGTGATCATAAGCCATGGGAGAGGGATCAGCGTTTCCTAGGTAACAGGGCTCAGGCTGTGCAATTTTTGTGGCATTAGGGAACAAAGCTCTGGCACAGTTTTGGGATCAGGAATGCAATTTATTAGTTAACCCTTTCACTCCCAAAGTCAGTTATGGAGATGCCAAAGGAGATACTAACTTTTGAGTCTGTGGACGAAATCCTATGGTGTGACCATTCAAAAGAAACCTCTTCAGCAGAACTTTCACATGGTACTATTCATATTTAGGATTTTGCAAAAATGAAATTTGGGACTTGTCTTGGATTTTGATTTTAGGTACTCTTGGGGGTGAAAAAGTTAAAAATGGGATCTGTTATGGTAAAATATAACCTTGTACCCTGTCACATTCCTGATATACAGAGTGAGGTAAATTACATATTACAGATTCACTTTTAGTCCTTTTGTGAAATTTGGTGAACAGTAAGTCTCACTCAGACCGCAAGAGCCTAACCCAGTTTCTGTATGAGACACAAAGCAAATAGGGGAATTACTACTGCTCCCCCCCCCTCCCCCATGGACAGCTTAACACTTCTATTTCAGGGTAATCTCTAGCATATGTTAGGTCTACCTAACCGTTTGTTGCTGGTTTACCTGAGTTTGCTAGTACCCCTTTTAACCCTTTAACCCCCAGTATCAACATGTATATTCTCCTCACTTTCTCCTCACTGTTGTCCATATATTTCTTATGGTACCAGTTGGGGGAATTTGCACAAACATTGAGACATTAATGGTTGGTGATCATTTTGTTTACGTGTATTCTCGTGATCTGTATGTTTGATCATGTAGGGATTTTGTAAGGAGAAATTAGATTAGATGCTTGTCACTGTTGGGGATGGATAGGAAGACACAGTGAGGAGCAAAGTTTCTTATTTAAGAGGTTACAGTATTGCAGAGACCTGGTTGAATGTCTGATGTGCTAATGTCTTAAATTATTTTGTGTCAAAATCATGAAATTCACCTACAGTAAGATGCGTTCTACATGTAAGTACTATATAGTGTCAAGAAACAATACAAAATACATTTTCGGATGCAAAAGGATACAAAACATCTATTTACATGTTAGCAACAACATAAATCGTGGCACTAGTTTATTGCAACAAATGATAATCATGAGGTAAAGATAAATTGTGTCCAGTCTTTTGACATTGCATTCTCTTATTATCAGGTTTGGCCATCATTTTGAGTTGCCCTTATTAGTTCAGAGCTTTATTATGATTGCTGCAATGCTAATGATGTTACAACTTTGCACTAAGATCAGAAGAGAGAGTGACATGAGTGCAAAGAAAAAATCCCTTCTGGGTGAGTGCATGGCAACTTGAAGACAATTGAGTCTTATGGAATATTTAAAACAAGACAACTTATACATGTGTAGTTATTTATGTAGGAGGTCTGTATGTAAAGTCTTTAAACAATTTCAGCTCTAACTGTCAACTATTATGAGAACAAAAATGACCACAAGATTTGGAGTGATAAATAGGCAGTTAGAGTTAAAACCACTCTCTTTCCAGTCCTACGTGGCTTACCTTCTAGCAAGTACTACTACAGACAGTACCTACGGGTAGATAATTTTCATGTCTGATATGTGTTGGATGTCCAGGAACATCCAAACTTGTGCAACTAACTTTTTAAAATTTTTCCCTGTTTTGTGCAGATTTTCACAGAAGGCACTTCTGGGACTGGTCGCACTTTTCCGATTACGTGCTGTGTGTGTTGATATTTGTTGCAGTTGGTGGTTACATCACCTATTTGTTCCTCAGCTTTCCAACCTTTGTGGAGCTTGTAGGATTCTTGGCTGTGTTTACAGAGGCAATGCTTGGAGTTCCTCAATTTTACAGAAACCATGTCAATCAATCCACTTTGGGAATGAGGTACTTTTCATTCATTTTCAATTCTTCATGTTAATTGGAGAGTGCTTGTAAATAATAATAATTGCAACTTTAATTAAATTCCTTTGGTAACATTAACAAATCGAATTTATATTTAATAAAATTGATAAAAGGAAATTTATTTTAAATTAAATTACAAACTCAAAGCAGTATGTGAATCTGCTGAATTAGCTTGCGTAGCTGGCGGTATTGTTTGCGAAGGTAAAGTTTTGAAGGCGTGGTCTTCTTAGTAGATCCGATTTCAAATCACTTCTCTCTTTTCCCTTTGTGGGTTCACCGCTCTTGTCGCAGCTCGGCCACTCAAACTTTGTGCAAACAATCCTGCTAGCTACGCAGGCTACTGCCGAATCTTCTGATTATCAGCACGTAGCATAGACATAGTTAAGTCTCATGCTTTTTGACACACTGCAGGGGAAGATCTCAGGAGTCCGATATATGGCAACTTGTACTTGATACCTGAAAAGCCAAACCATAACAGCTCAGTTTTAGCAAATAAAAACAGTCCCAACTTGTGTCATTCCTTGAATACCTGCTCGCCAACTACAAAATATAGCTATTTGACTTCTCAGTCAGCAACTGAGAAGTCTGAAACTGTTAGACAACAGCGTTGTATGCAAACTGGTGTATAATCATGAAATAAATATTTCAGACATTATTTTTCACCCCCTTCTCTCTCCTGTCCCCTTGTGAGAAAAAAAAACTGATTACAAGTACTTGCATTGCTAGTCTTGCACTAAAGCAAGCTATTATTTGTGTGTAAATCTCTGGGGGTGGACTCCCTCACAATACCTGTAGAGGTATGTGCCACCCAGCAGCATCATAATTTTTGGTCTTCTGGCCTAGAACATGGTATCCATATTAGAGACATTTTCTAGAACAGGGTGTAGTATTGTAAACAAATGAAAGCTTGTCATGAATCAAATATCAGCAGCAATTTTATATTTTTCATAGCTAAAGATAGCCTGCATAGCAGGCATAAATGGGGAAGGGAAGGGGGAGCGAGAATGCGGGAAAAATGGGGGACTGGGGGATAGGGACAAAGGAATGCCTGCCTCAAAGACCCCCTTTTTTTCATCTCTGCCCACCGATTTTCTAACTGTCGATGCAACCACCAATGAGAAACAGGTGTGCACTTTTCTGCATGACTGACCTCACATAGGAATCTACTGGACAACTCAGTGGACAATTCAGCTGCAGAAATGAAAAATGGGGGTCTCTGTAGCAGGCGTTCCCTCGTCCCTAGCCCCCAGACCTTATTTTTCTCCCTGTTTATGCCTGCTTTGCAGGCTAAGCTAAAGAGAACCACTTGCTAACCAAAAGATGAACAAAATAAAAGACATCTATATATTAATTTGCTTGTGTCCTTATCTAATCTGGGTTCCACTTCATTGTGATCTAGCAGCCCTGTCTACAGGCATTCTTTTGCTGCTTGCTTCATGCTGAGTTCCCAAGGAACCTGCTAGCAGAGAGAAAGATCAGTTCCTTGCTGCCTATTTCTTCTGTTATGTCGCCTGTTACTACAAATCAATTTGTCAGGGCAGTGATCTCGGGGTTGTCTTTCTGACAGGCTGAGTTATGCCCTATTATAAGTGTCAACTAATTGAAATCGTCTTAATGATACATCCAAAGCTACGGTTATGATATTTGCTTTTTTCTGTTTACAGTGTTAAGATGGTGGTGATGTGGCTATCAGGAGATCTGTTCAAAACTTGTTACTTCATTGTCAAGGCTGCCCCAATTCAGTTTTGGGTCTGTGGAATGCTTCAGATATCTATTGACATTGCAATACTTCACCAAGTTTACAAATATGGTACACAAGAAAGAACTCATTTAAGATGACTGCAAAAACCCATCTTGTAGTAAACTGTTACATTACCAGAAGGGGACAGGGTTGCAAACTATATATATTTTATTTGTAAATAATTTGATTAATTAAAAGACATGTTATTGTGTCATTGTTGTGAATCAATATGATTGCAGGAAATTTTGGGGACAACTTAATTTTTCATTCTTGGGAAAGGCTTTGGTGACGCTAAATTTTAATGAATTTGGAACATTCTTTGATACTAAATTAAATGAGTTAGTAAGCAACTCCTTTTGCACAGCATAGGTTTTCTGTGAATTAATAATAATGAAAAAACTTAAAGTGAAAATTTGATGTCACAAGGAAGCAAATAGCAGCACAAAGTGGCCATTGTCTATATCTTGTACAAAATATAGCCAAACAAAAATATAATGTCAGAAGAACACCTGAGCATACGTAGAAATCACTTGGCGTGCCATGTGTAGTTACCCAGTACCTAACCTGCTCATTCCAATGAGAAGAGAATGTGATACATGTGCACCTTGGTTCAAATGTTCCTTTTTCCTATGAAACATGTACAAGCCATACATTGCATTGGGTATCAATAATCTTTAATAGCTGTGGATTGCTGATCATACTCATTTCTAACAGAATTTTTAGGCCTTTTCAATGAATGTCAGCAAAATATTTAATATTGGTATGAGACGTCATCAGCTGGGCTCCCGACCCAGACTCGTATCCAGTCGTTTCTCTTGTCAGTGCTGTGGTTTATGGGTAGGATTTGATTTGATGACTTTGCAGTGCATCAAGGGAAAGACAGAAGTAAATCACTTTTTCTCCCTCCTTCCCTAAAGGCTTTGTGTGCATTGATTGCCTTCCAATATTCCAATGCAAAAAGGAATAAATAAGTGGCGACTGGGTACGAGTCTGCTCCCAATAAAGCTCAGGCTCCCTCCCACATGTTCTTGTTTTAGTGTCTGTCATTAGTTTTCGTTGATAAAGAAATCAAGAAATCTTGTTGTGCATGGAATATTTGTAGGTCGAGAAGGTCTACTTTAGTGACTGATCAAACCTATGGGTGGTAGACCTGTGGTATGTTAAGCCCTTGGAGGTCTGGGTATTAGTCAGTGAAACGCCGAGCTCACATCCGAGGGACTCTTTAATGTATACGGTTCTGAGAAGAAAATAGCGACAAAATGCGCCAAAACTAGACGTCCAGGTGGGACATTTGAACATGTAATGCCAAGAGACTAACTTGAAGCGTAATGGAGCTTTATAATCGACAAAACAAAAGCTGTGCCGCCTGTAGGATTTCCGAGAAAGAAATCGAACCACGACCATGTTTTCGCGGGTAATTTTTGCACGGACTACGCGTGCGCTTTGGCGGCTTTACCCACAGTTGACCAATCAGAGTGCAGCATTCAGCACTCACGAGGGTTTACTTTCGTGTTCTAAGATGGAGGACGCCGGTGGTGAGGAGAAGCTAAGCAAAAAGTGAGCGGGTTTCCCTGTGTTGTTATGCTATTTAGCGATTAAGTTTAGAGTTTTAGCAATTTTTTGAGTTTTTTCTTTTCTTTCGGGCACCAGTGAGCTTAAGAGGAGACTCAAGGCGGAACAGAAAGCCAAAGAAAAAGCAGCCAAAGAAGCTTTGAAGGTAAAATTTGGTTCACCTACTTCCTCCAGTCGCTAGCACGTGGTTAAATTTTGTTTCATTTTACTTACGAAATCTGCTGTTTTTCCTAGGCACAAAGCAGCCCAGCTGTCGAAAACAAAAAGAAAGATGAAATAGACGAGGAGTCATTGGATCCTAATGTGAGAGAAAATTCTTTTCGATTTTTTTACTTCTTTTGTTTCTAAGTTTACGTTGCTCATTTGTAGATGTAAGACCCTGTTTATTCCTCCGCACGATTTGTTCGAACTTTGATAATTATGCAGTGTATAGCTAAGAGCTAACTACATCATTTGTTACGATTTTTGTCCCGCTCTTCCAGCCATTTTCATCATCAAGAAAACATTCTAGAATATATTGCCATGGCATTGCATCACCCTTCCCGGAAATCACCCAGGGTGATTTAAATTCCATCGTATGTTTTGTACTCGGTTTCGATATTCATTGTGCAGCTTTCATCCTCCTGTCTTTCTTATAAAACGAGTGTTAAAAGCAATCGTAATGAATCATATCTTTTCTGTTTTTGGCAAAATTGTTTTTACGCTTGAGGTCTTGCCATACCCATATCCCCTACCCCATTTCCCTCCCTTCAACTACTTTAAGGAATAAAATTGAATTGATTGAGCAAAACAAGAGGATTAGTAGGCTACATGTAGCCGGCTAGAAGACTAGACACATTAATAAAGTTGTTCCTGTTCAGTTCAATTCATAGTGGGTACAATAGAAAACAAGGAGCGATTGCAGAATACCCTGCATCTCTAGCTACACGGCGTAGCTACACCGTCATAATTTATTCATAGCCCCCAAGTTCTCTGGAAAGTGGCCTCGCGTCTATGCGGCTACGCTGTTATAATAAATGCAAAGGTCTCTAAGTTCTCTGGAAAGTGGCTACGCCGTTATAATAAATTCAAAGGTCTCTAAGTTCTCTGGAAAGTGTCTACATGGCTATGCCGTTATAATAAATTCATAGCTCTCTAAGGTTTCTGTAAAATGGCTTCGCGTCTAAGCGGCTACACCGTCATAAAATAATAAATTATTTTATGGTCGGTCTTTGGATAGACATGTTTCGTTTCTGTTCTTTTTTCACTGCACCATTTTTAACATTTTCTTAATATAGGAATGAAGATTTTAGAATGAGTCATATAGACAATAAGCTTATATTTCTGGTTTACAAAGAATTTTTTTTCACTTACCAGCTATTCTCGAGTTATGGACACGCACTTTGTTGGAGAAATCCACAAGACAAATCATAGCCACTGAAAATTTTTATACTATTACTCAAAATGCATTACATCTAGGTTCGTGATTCATTCGTCCATTCATTGTACAAGAGATCACAATTCAAGCTTTCAAATACCAAATAAAACAAAACCAGCTCAAATATAAACAGTCAAAACGATAACTTACATATTTTTGGGCATCTCCAGGCTTTATGTTCGAACATCAAGGTCATGAAAGCGAACAAACTTCGCATCACCGCTCAAAGCACAAACTGCGAAAACCACATGGCTGATCAAGATCACATGACCCACACAACGGGGGTACAGAGGGGCGCGGGCCAACAAACTGTTATTTGACACACCTCCTTCATATGGGTGCAAAATTGAAAGATTCCTCATAAATATTGTCTATTTTAAAAACTATCAACCAGCGATTAAAAAAACTTTGAAATAATTGCTTGATTCGTCTGCACTATACAAATAGCTCATTCCCAGTCCTTTACTATACCTGGCACTTGCTCCGACAGCATAGCCATTTTCGGTGGCTGCGCCGAACAGCTTCAGTTGCGGGGTATTCTGCAATCTAGCTGAAAACAATGCCCAGCTTTCAAGAAGACTTACCCCAAAGACAGTGTTTGATGGTTACCAATTTTTGATTCTGGTCTCTCCCTACTTTTCATCCCCTCCCCCCCCCCCCCCCCCCCAATTTAAAGTTTCTCTCATGCTGGATTGGTTTGGACTTTTAGATAACTATGTTCTTTCCTTGTGTATTAGACAACTTTCTATTCTTTCTGATGATGATGATTTTTTTTGTACTCTGCTGGGATCTAAAAAATTGGCATGAATGATATAGTTTTATTACCTGGTAGAAGAGCTCTATTTTCCAAGTACAATAGTTTTGTTTTCCATTATTGTGGTGTTTCATTGTATCTAACATTACACCCTACTTCCTTTACAGCAATACTATAAAATTCGCAGCCAAGCTGTTGAGGCTCTAAAGGCCAGCAATGAACCACCATACCCACACAAGTTCCATGTATCAATCTCTCTAACGGAATTCATTGAAAAATACAATGATGTTGAGAATGGAACGTGGCATGATGATGTCGTTACAGTTAGTGGTTAGTTTCATTTATTCATTTTATAACTTTAAAAAATTAGTCTGTCTAGTGTTACCGTCACCTGCAACAGTCACTTCTAGTTCTGCACTCTCCCAAAATAATCACAACAGAAGAGTACTGATATATCCACATTAATAATATAATTCATCACACAAAACAACCTCGTCCCCAGGGCCTTCTCCTCGTTCAAAATGGCGGTCGGAGAAACCCCTGGCCAAGGCTACCGAAGTGGCTCCAAAAGTTCGTTAGAATTTCGTCACGCAAACACGATGAAATGTCTTCGTTTTGTTTGAACAATGGTTTCCGATTGCAGAAAACAAACAGGGCTGCCAGACACTAGAAACAACGTCAGAAAAAGCCATTTTATCATGTGTCATGTGACAAAATACTCCATGAATCGTGGAGTATTTCAGCAACCTTGGCCAGGGGTTTCTCTGACCGCCATTTTGAACGAGGAGAAGGCCCTGTGGATGAGGTTGCACACAAAACTATCCTCCGCTGGAAAGATTAGATTGTTCTGTTCTTGTTTCTTTTACTGACATTCCCTTGTTCCAAATTTTCCATTACTACACAGGTAGAGTCCATGCAAAGCGTTTATCAGGTGCCAAACTAATATTCTATGACTTGAGAGGAGAAGGTGTCAAGATTCAAGTCATGGCTGATGCCAGAGCTTCAGAACAAGACTTCACAGCTATACATAATAAAATACGACGTGGTGATATCATTGGAGTTAAAGGAAAACCAGGTTAATATTTAAACAGTTCTTTGAGTATTTTCAATTCTAACTGACAATGGTATAAGTAATTTGTTAATTCTATACCTACCAAATTTTCCAGAGTCTAATGCATAGAATTTTTTCATTTATATATGACATTGATTTCCAATGATTTTCATTTGATAAAGGTTTCTGACAATTTTCGAACGTTTTTTGTGAAGATTTCCAAAGATTGCAAGAGATAGCCACAATGCATGTGGACATGGTTTGGAGGACTTAAACCCTGCACTCAAACATAACATGTAGCTCAATTTACATGTAGCTCAGTTTAAAGGGCCGTCATGTGGTTGTTGTTGAAATTAAATCATATTTACATTTTGTTTGGTTAAGGAACTAGTGTTGCAAATTTGTGAGTCAGGCATGAGAATTTAGCCTGTATGCATAAGGTTAAAGTTTTTGCTTTTCTGGCATGAGACTCATGCACAGTATGTTTGAGTTAGCAGGCATATAATTGCCATTGATAATTTCTCTATAAATGCACTCATTTACCAGTGCTCAAAATTAGCGGTTGTCCAAGACAACTAGAAAGTGTTCTGGGCAACCATTTTTCAGTTCAATTATGGTCCCGTTCATCTGAGGAAAACACAACGGACGATCTGCAAAGAATGGAACGAAGTACTAACATTTTCTGTGATGACGGACAAAATGATGAACTAATTTGCCACAGGGAAATGTTGCTCTATTCTTTGAGTAGCTCTCAACCTTCAGGTAATAAATGGAGGTGACAAAAATCTTTAGACACCGAGTTACACATACAGTAGCTGCGAATCGCAGTCAGGGGTTTGGTTGTGTGGCATTTGCCAAAGGGACAACCTGAATTTTTTCTTGAATTTCGAGCACTGATTTGCTCAAGGTGATGGGTACTGAGAATAACAGAAATTTCTGTTAGTTCTCACAGCTCTCACTTCTGTTTTCTTTCTCTCATCAGGAAAAACAAAGAAAGGTGAATTAAGTATTCTGCCATCAAATGTGACACTATTATCACCTTGTCTACATATGCTACCACATCTTCACTTTGGACTGAAAGACAAGGTAAAACAAAATGGCTCCAACTTTGTCTTTTTTCAGTCAAGATCAGCTATTTTTTCAGCTGGAAATCTCTCAGTTGATAATCTTGATGTAACCTAATCACTTAAGATAAGTTCAATCCCTATTAGTTACCAGTCATGTAAGCAATCATTAGAATATCTTCTGTAAGTGATCTGATCATATTTCCTAAATAGCAGGTGGTCATGAATTTATGAGTGCTCCATGCCAGAGATGCTGTAGTCCAACATCTTCCCTCTTGGAGAGGATTTCATTGATTGAGTATTTACTGTGTGACATTTTTGCCTCTTTCTTATTCTTGCAGGAAACAAGATTCAGGCAGCGGTATCTTGATCTCATTCTTAATGACAAAGTCCGGGAAAAATTTGTCGTTCGGGCAAAAATCATCAACTACATCAGAAAGTTCCTTGACAGTTTAGGGTTCTTAGAGGTAAGTTGATAAAATAATTGTTTTCACATGATTATCCTGGAAACTAATTGCTACTGGCATTCTATGTACAGTTTACCGGGACATGTCTGTTACAAGATGTGCATGACTGTATGTTTTTTTTTTCAAAATAGGTAGAAACACCTCTTATGAACATGATTCCTGGGGGAGCAGCAGCCAAACCTTTTATCACTCACCATAATGAACTTAGTATGGATCTTTACATGAGAGTAGCACCAGAACTTTACCATAAGGTACAGTTACCATTAGCCTTGAATTCTTTTTTCAGGCTTAAAATTTTAGCAATTGCTTTAATTTCTTACACACTGCAAACATTATTATTTTATTCCTATCTTTTTATGCATTCATGACATTATCCATTCTACAAGCAGGATATCATAGCCCACAAAGTGACCTGGGGCCCACTTCTCGAAAGCCCCCGATAACTTTTTGGGCCCGGAAAGCTATTTTATGAGTGTAAAACTTACCTTAAAGATTCAAAGTTCTAAGTTGACGAAACAAGCCGAGCTGGTTTGCGGGCTAAAAGCTACACCACCATTCTATAGATTTTGATTTTAAAATATAGCTCCAGGCCCGAAAAGTTACTGGGACTTTCAAGAAATGGGCCCCAGCTTCCAACATGTCAAGGTTTAAGGCTCAATCAGCAAAACATTGCTCCATTATCACAGACTGAGGTCATGGGTTTGACCCCCATCGTAACCTTAAAATCTAATGCACTCTGCAACGATCATCCTTTCATTTAGTGTAATGCTGAGTCATAGTTTAGATTTTATGTTTCATGGGTGTTTTTTTTTTAAGAGAAGTCAGTCTGAGTTTGAATGCTGGCCAGTGTTGGATGTTGTCTGTGGATGACTGTGATGTTTATTGATTCAATTTTATCTTTTAGATGCTTGTAGTTGGAGGCATTGACAGAGTGTATGAAATTGGTAGACAGTTTAGAAATGAAGGTAATTGTGAAAAAATAGCTCAACACTCCTATCTTGCCTACCTTTCCCAGCTTTATTACTGATTTTGAATTAGGTGTGATTGCTTGCCTTTCTACACGATGTTCCCCATTGCCCTGAGAGCATTTAAACTTAGTCTGTAAATTCCATTCTTGGGTCCACTGGATTTTTCTGTTCGACAGTGAGAAGTATGCAATGTAAACACAGACCTGGTTCACTTAATTTGTTTACGCCCATCATGTGTATCTAATTTAATATCATGAGCTCGAAGTTTCTATTCTGCTTATTTTGATGGCTTTCCTAGAAAAAATTTCAGTCATCTGAAACAGTCTTCCATACATACATACATACATACATACATACGTAAGTACGTACATACATACATACATACATACATTAGCTTATTTTTTCTCAAATTTGAGAGTAGCTAATACAAAGTTAATATTTCCAAGAAAAAAATATATATTCATATACTTACTGGTCATTGTTATTTTTTCAGGCATTGATATGACTCATAACCCAGAATTTACCACATGTGAGTTTTACATGGCCTATGCAGACTACAATGACCTGATGGAGTTAACAGAAGTTATGTTATCTGGTACGTAATCGAGACTGTCCATCGGCTACTTGATAAGTAAAGAGTAAACTGTGTTTAGATTGAAACGAACATGCAACTAAAAAGAAAAAAATCTGAGTCCCTAACGGGACTAGCCTCCCACACAGACGTTCATTGGGTTCTTTGCGTTATTGAATTATTAATATTTATTCACCAAGAAATTCCACTTGGCAGATCAGTAACTTCTGTTCTGAAGTGTTGTTCCCTCTCTTTCTGTATCACCTCACTGAGCATGTAGCGTAGCCCTTGAGGCCATAATTGTCAACTAAATCACGTGAGGTAAAATCAAGTCTCAAGTTAATCACAGCACTTCCTTTATGATGGATTCCAGCTGTTTCATGCCTTGGGAATATACCACTGATTAATTTGTCTTAATTTAATGTATTTTCCTTGGTGCTGTTTTAATATGTACAAAAGTTCACATTTGGCCATACAGAGTTAGCCTGAGTAACGTAACTATCTTTTTTTTTTTTGGTCAGCTTTTTGGAGAATTTCTTGCAGAGTCATTTGTCAACCCCATGTCTCTTGTTGTTGTGTAGTTTTTTTATTGTCAAATGTCGTTTTGCAAAATCTTGCAAGTGGTCTGTAGCTGGCCAGTCTCAGCGACCAGAAGTCACAAATTTGTTGAGCAGGCATTTGCAGAGAAGGAACATGAATGATAACCTTGTAACCAGGGCCTTCTCCTCGTTCAAAATGGCAGATCGGAGACACCCCTGGCCAAGGCTGCTGAAATATTCCAAGAATCGTGGAGTATTTGTCATGTGACACATGATGAAATGGCTTTTTTAAAGATTGTTTCCAGCATCTGGTGGCCCTGTTTGTTTTCTTGCAACATAAAACTGTTGTTTAAAAAAAACAAAGACATTTCATAGTGTTTTACATGTCAAAATCCTCACTAATTTTTGGAGCCATTTTGGCTGCCATTTTGAACAAGGAGAAGGCCCTGGGGATGAGGTTGTATGAATGATGCCTGAGCAGGAGTCAGTGTCAGGAGTCTAACCAACAACTATCTTGCTCTTGTTTACAATGGGCAACTTTGTAACTGAAATTCTGTTAGGATTGTTAACATGATGTATATTTTTCTTTAGGTATGGTTAAAGCACTAACAGGAGGTTATGTGGTGACGTATCATCCAAATGCGACTGATCCTGAAAACCTTGGTGAACCCCTTACAGTTGACTTCACTCCACCCTTCAGAAGGGTGCGGATGGTCCCCGATCTTGAAAAGGTTCTGAACGTGAAACTCCCATCACCTTCTGAGTTTGGTACAGAAGGTAACAATGTCTATAATAATTATTATCACTAACAGTTTACTTTTAATATACTCCCCCTCTCTTTTTTGTTTTTATTTCTTCTGGGTTGTTAATTGTGGGCAACATTTCAAAACTTGACTTTTCATTAGATCTCTAATGTTGGGGGTTGTCAGTGCTGTGTTACAAACTAAGTTGCTGGAATGTAGAAGGAGCAAATAAGACAAACCTGAAGGTGAAATGCAATTGTCATTAATTTTTACTGTTTATGAGTATTCCTAACTAGAAGAATATGGAAATTTGTTTTGCATTGCTATTAAATAGTGTGTGAGTGCTGTGAACAAACATAGCCTTTCATTTCTCGTTTAGAGACCAGGCAATTTTTTGACGACTTGTGTGTAAAACACAATGTTGACTGTAGCACTCCTAGGACAACTACAAGACTTTTAGATAAAGTGAGTATGATTTTCTTAATCTCCTTAATTTGTAAGTTGTTGTTGTTGTTATTTTTTGTATTACACTTGAATACAAACATTGAAGGTAGTGGCTTTCTAGATGCTAGTAGACTAGGCTTAAATCTAGAGGTAATTGTTTTACATTCAGTCTTCTTCCGGTATCACCTCACTGGGCATGTAGCATAGCCACTGAGGCCATAATTGTCAACTAAATCACGTGAGGTAAAATCAAGACCCAAGTTAATCACAGCGCTTCCTCTATGATGGATTCCAGCTGTTTCATGCCTTGGGGACACACCACTGATTAGTTTGTCTTAATTTTGTGTATTTTCCTTGCCTTGCTACTGTTTTAATATGTACAGAAGTTTGACTGAATAATGTAACTATCCTATTGTCTTGTTAGCTTGTTGGAGAATTCCTTGAAGAGTCATTTGTCAGCCCAACATTCCTTATTGATCATCCTCAGATTATGAGCCCACTGTCAAAGTGGTAAGTATCAACAATAATATTCGTTAACCCTTAAGCCCCAATAGTGACAAGCATCTCAGTGTTCCAGGTAAGAGAGGGAGCTCGGATCAAAAACCCGACAAGGCTGGCTACATAACCTGACAAAATAAATACACGTACATGCATACCTTGTTGACTTTCCCCAAGAAGGCTTTTCAAAGACAATAATCCTACATCCTATTTACAATAATTTATTTACACTATTTAATTACACTAAATTATAAATATTAAATAACAAAACACTAATATTAAATTCTAAAAAAACAACAAACAAACAAACAAAAAACAAGTGAACAACAACAACAAAACATTAAGAATCAACTTGAGAAGATTTGAAGAGACCCACATCTATTGACCCCTGAAAATTCCTCATGGACCCTCTGCCTTTATAAGTAATCTGGAACACTGCATCTAATTTCTCCTTACAATATCCCTACTTGATCAAACATACAGGTCACGAGAATAAAGGAAATGATCATCAAACATAAAAAATTTAATGTCTTGTCGTTTGTGCAAATTCTCCCAACTGGTACCGTAAGAAATATATGGACAACGGTGAGGAGAATATACATGTGGATACCGGGGCTTAAAGGGTTAAATGCAAGTACAGCAGACCCTAGCTATCTCACAACTTTCAAGGGAAACAGAACCGTTTCTGAAACAGTGGAAGTTTGAGGTTACCCCCCCCCCCCCCCCAAAAAATAGCTTTTCTGCTCTGGATAGCAAGAGGATTGACAAAAAAAAACTTTCAGCTGGTGTAGTTAGCAGTAGTAATCTTCATTATTGTCCTCAAACTTTTTATGTGGCAAATTTTAATATTTATTAAATAATTAAATGAAAATGACTTACCTCACCAGGCAAGTTTACTGTAATCTGGTTACTGTGGACTATTTCACGTGAGGTTATAATACACTCCTTGGTGCATCTAATAAGCTGCAGTTTACTCTAGCTGTTAGCTTTACTGCTTGTAGGAAACATTCAGTTGCACATTGTCCTGGCCAGTGCTGTGTCAGTTCACCCTGCATAGCAGTAGTTGTGGAAAAGTGCTTTAGGTGTTCCCTACCGTTTTTAACTTGTTTCAAACCTTCTTTATTTGTCAGGCATCGATCAGTTCCTGGTCTTTCAGAGAGATTTGAGTTGTTCATTTGTCGCAAAGAGGTGTGCAATGCATACACTGAGTTAAATGACCCTGCAGTGCAAAGAGAAATGTTTCGGCTTCAATCTAAGGTATGTAAGTAAATGATACGTTAGGCAAACAGGTCCTGCTTGAAACACTACATTGATATCAGGGTTATTGTTCAAGGAAGGGTTACCACTCCAAGTGCATCTTAGCCTCTTATTTCTTCTTGCAACATGACTGTAATTGTCAGATAGAAGATGACAACAGTAATAATGAAAGTCTTCAACTAAGGAATGTTCATACACACCAAACCAGGCTTAGATCTCTGACCTCTGAGTTTGCTTTTCAAGATTACAGTGTACATTTGGAAGGTTTGCAATAGTTTTTAAAAACATAATTATTATTATTATAATTTATTTTGATCAACAACTCTCTTACAGCTTAGTGGTTAAAAGACTTTTTTTTTTCAAAGCTAACCTAAACTGGTTGTTCTACCTCACTGGGCATGTAGCATAGCCATAGAGGCCATAATTGTCGACTAAATCACGTGAGGTAAAATCAAGACCCAAGTTAATCACAGCACTTCCTCTATAATGGATTCCAGCTGTTTCATGCCTTGGGAACATTGGTGTGAATCAGATCAACATATGTTTTCTCCTTACAATATTGGCACAGACACATTCTCAAGCAGATGTTTGACTGGCAAATTTGCAATGATAATAGCAGTGATCGACAAAAAAAAATTGATTAAAAAATACTTATCAGGCCCAGTAACTTATCTGTAGTTTCAAGAAATGGCCCCTGAACTAGACTACCAGAAGTCTCTCTTTCTGCTCTGGGGTATAGTTGAGTAAAAATAACATGTAAGCGAGGGTGTAATCACCTGCCGCATGGAAACCTGATGTGCACTTGATGACCTGCTCACTTGTTCTTTTTACACAACTATCGCTGAGTAGAAAGAGAGACCACTTGTAGTCTACAAACAGGCAATAAAGAGTGAGGTACATCTGTTTCACTAGCTGTACAAATGCAAAGTTCTGCATGCCCTCGTCACCTGCTTCTTTTCTTCTCCAGGACAAAGCTGCTGGCGATGATGAAGCAATGTTTGTTGATGAAACCTTCTGTACAGCTCTTGAATATGGCCTGCCACCTACAGCCGGCTGGGGTCTGGGAGTAGACAGGCTTACAATGTTCCTCACTGACTCAAACAATATAAAGGTTTGTTGCTTGAGGAATCAAGGTGCACCCTGATTCATTTGCCCAAATTTGCAAATACCAAAAAGTGAGAAAGAAAGGTCGCCCAAAGGGCAATGCCTGCAGCCCTACCTACCCTTACGTTTTGTGGCTGTGACCAATCATTCAAATGAAAGCTGCTGATTAATACCTTTCTTTGGGGCTGTTTATTATGCTATGCAATGTGGTTCTATTGTTTGTGGATGAAATCCTGTTCAAATCAAAGATATCAAGCACCATTTTCCTGTGGTACACTTCCTTTTTAAGTATCCAAAAAAATAAACTTGGTATTTTGCTTAATTTTTGTTTTAATTGGGGCGCGCTTGGGAATTCTGACCATTCAACCGTCACCCCAAATTCTTGTTACACCATGACTAAAGTTTTTCCTACTCTAGGGCACCAGTTTGAATTTTTTTCTGTCTCGTTTCTTGATCAAGTGTTCAAACTTGTGTCAAACCTCTTGTGTCAAAAAGTTGGTCGGACAAATTTAAACAAGCTAACTGGGCATGTACATGCTAAGTATAGCATAGCCGTAGAGGCCATAATTGCCAACGAAATCACGTGAGGCAAAATCAAAACCCAAGTTTAATCACAGCACTTCTTTTTGATGGATTCCAGCTGTTTCGTGCCTTCAACTTTGCAAATTCCTGATAGGAATAATTTCGGTCTGTTAAAGGACTTTAAGTGGTAAACTATCTTTGTTTGTTTCTTTGTTTGTTTCCTTAGGAGGTGCTGTTTTTCCCAGCAATGAAGCCTGATGAAGGAGGAGCAACAGAACAAAGCAAGCCAGAAGCTAATGCGGAAAAGAAGGAGACAAATTCATGAATGGGGTCAAATAGAGAAAAAGTTTAACGAAAATAAAAAAATTCCATGTGATGGACGTGAATTTCAAACTCACGCCATTGTTCTAAATATTTTCTGTATGAAAAAGGAATAGTTGTATTTTGTTGCTTCAAATACCAAGGGCAACCCGGACAACTTTTCCTGTTCTTCTTGCTGCTCTTCCACAAGCGACCGTCAAAGGCACGAAAGAGGAGGCAAGAGATTTTTACGAATTAATTGTGATGAAATGAGGAGAGTTGACGATAGTTTAAAATTCTTCGAAAGCGCACTAGAGGCTCGAATAGCGTACATTAAGAGTTTGAATTCTCTTTAACTTTAGAGCTGCACAAGTGATTTCTACCGAAGCTATACTCAAGAGTCGCTCTTGCTACCAGATACCCAAGTTGGCACACTCGAGAGGATTGCTTTGTGGAAACTGAGTAAACGACCCGTATTCGTCAAAAAGGGATAAAAATTTGTTCTTGGTGACTTGCCCCTTTGATTCAAATTGATCTGAATTGAGGTGGCAACTCCGCAGGTCTCCCCTCAAATTTTGATTCCCCCCTGCATTGTTCGTGTGCACTGTTCGTGGCTTGAGTCCCTGCGGCCAACTGGGTGAAAAATCAAACTAACGAACAAAGACGAAGTCGAACTGTCCTGCAACAAGTCCCCTCGTGTATGCCAACCTTGAGGAGTTTTCTTTGGGATTTTAAATCTAGTTAAATAATAAGCTGGGGACTCGATGTCGCGAACGTGCGTCAGTGTTAGTTATCGTTAATTAAGGTTGATGCAAAAAATAACAAATGCGACGTTTAGTCTATTTATTTTCATTTCTTCAGTCCTGGTCACGCGAATATTTGTAGTGATAAATCCTTAAAGCCCTGATATGAAATGTATATTCTCCTTACTGTCGTCCATACATTTGGAATATGGAACTAGGAAGGAGAATTTGTTGAAATATCCAGACGTATCCTATCCATGGTGATTGTTTCCTTTATTCTCATTACTTGAATGTGAACAAGCAGTGATGGTGTAAAGAGAAATTTCTTTTTCGTCACTGTTAGGGCTTAAAGAGGATTCAGAATGCAAATCAATGCCACTCGATCACTATGTAAATTGTATTTGAAATAAACATCAGAAATGAATGCTCCTAACTTTATCACTTGTGAGCTGAAAACGAACTTTTCGTGCCGTGGAATGTAGCGAGCGCGAGAGTTAAAATCCATTGGGGGTACACAGCAGTTTACGGGGCTGCATAAAGCCATCGCCAAACGGAGTAACTTATCCCAAGTTGAAAATTTGCGATAACTTGCTACTCCGTTCGGCCATGACTTGCGTGTACTTGCGACGACTCACGTTCTCTTTGGTCGAGCTCAAATTTACACGCAAGTGAACGCAAATTTTTAACCGTGCAAGTCGGCACCAATTGGTTTCATTATGGTTTTCCTCAGTATTAGCGCGCGCGCAAGGCTGCTCTGAAATGGCATTTTTGCAACTTGCGTCGAATTTGGGTCTACTTGCGAGTCCGCTTGGCCATCCATCGCAAGTCTATCTACGCAAGTTCGCGTTTCCAAACTAGCGTCTATGTTTGGCCAGAGCCTACGATCAAAGAGGTCGAGCGAAAGCCAGAGTTTGAACTCGTTGATTCTTGAGATAATTTGAACAGATCATTTATTCTTTGACTGGGCGTAGTCAGTTTATAACGGTGGAAACTGGGTTACTATAGGTTCCTTTATTACAGACTGGTGAACCTACAATAATAATAGGCAGTATTCGCAATTGAATAAATGTACATGATATTTTATTGTCATATATTTTGGGTGTGTTCAGTTGGCGTGATTCCGGAAAAGGAATAATCAGAATTTTTTTTGAACAGTGTTATCTGATCCCTGTTGTCAACATACGAAATTCAAGACCTTCCTTCATATTCTTGTGGATCTGACTGCAAACGAGAAAACGTTGCACAAACGGTCATTTTCCTGTTGGCGCGCGTGCAACACTTGTTGCGAAAGCATAACTGAAAAAGTTAAGAAATATTTTCTCTTCTCTTTGCAAAACTGCACCCTGTGTGCAAAAAAATAAAATAACGCAAAAACACCTTTTGTGGGGCGCTTGACATTCGTCTAAAAGTTTTAAAAATCTCGTGGTGGAATGGAAAGAAATGGAAATTTTGGGAAAAGTTTTCCAAATATTGTCGCATTACCGAGATGCAACCATTTAACCGAAAGACATCTCTGGGAATTTCCAGGAAGAAAGTTTCGAAAAGTTCGGTACCCCTCGCGAGGTCGTCCTCTTTTAATTTCCGGTAAGACGGAAAACTTTTGTTCTACTTTCCGCCAGACTAAAGTTATCGAGAATTTAAACCGGAATTTTGTTTCGAATGGAAAGCACCGCTCATTTACGTTTTCCTTATTTCCTCGTTCATTTGTTGAGATCGTTGTGTGTATTCGTGCCTGGGAATAACGCCAATCGAACGCACACTAAAATCATCGTCAGTGCAAGCTTTCCATCAGCCTGCGTCGCAGACGAAATTTAATTACGTCTGTGACACAGGCTAGCTTTGTAGGTCCTCCTCTGATGGAACAACCGAGTTGTAGTGCTCTCCAAGGCCAAACGCATGGTGGTGATATCTGGGGAGATGAAAAAAGGAAAATTATACCATCAACAATGCTGTTAGTAATATTAACAAGTTCTTGGGCAGGGGGAGGCGTAACGAGAGAATGGGGTAACTGATCTGGTAGACAAAAAAGTCCAAAGTTTTCACGAATAGAAACTGGTGCTGCGTCGGTTGGGAAGTGAAACACGACAATACGGATTTACCAACTTAGTTGGTAAGGTTAATTGGCCACAGGAAAGAAATATTGCTTTAGAAGTGGAACATTTCATAGGAGACTGAGTTGTTTTAGAATGTGCCCTCCTTCTCCCACCTCCAATTTCTTGCGCCCGAAACTGATTCCTAAACTTAGCAACGAATTGAGTAAAAAACGCAGAAGGGTAGGAAAATGAGAGACCCTCGGAAATAGCGGGTGTATGCATGCCCGCCGTCTGAATTTCAAATCTTGTTACGTTCGCTGGGATTTCAGGCAGTTAGCATGTTCCTGATAAAATTATTTCGTGATCTTATGTCTGTTCCTGTCGCAATTACATGGTAGCAGTTTTGTCGTTCTTCACCATGTCGTTTACTTGGTGTCGCGTGTCGGAATTTATCGTAAAAAAGGCCTAGTCAAATGATCGCAACCACTTTGCCTCCCTCGTTTGAATGCACTTTTTTTCGGACTACAATTGCCCCTTTGAACAACTCCCACCTCACTGGGCTTCAAAAAGAGGTGACCCTTAAGAGGACAGCCCGTTCAGTTTCAATAAGAGTATTTGCTACGGCCAGGACAAAAAAATGTTTGTTGTAGAGAGGTGGACATTAGCAAAAGTTCCACAGTCATAGAATACACAGATGTCACAAAGAAATAAGGAAATTGTTCATTTCAGCGCTTTGTGCTACTCACGATAATAAGATTGGTTCAGAGTCATACTCCTCTCCTGTTCTTAGCACCGGAGCGTTAGCTTGGTAAACCTCTATCGGCATCTTGAGCGCTTGAGACAAGGCCTGGATCTGTTTGAGAGACAGATTAATAAACATATATGAAGTTCTACCTTATCTCATCCACAGGCTATTCCCTTCCAAAAGGAAAAGCAGGAAGCGAAACAGAACTGTAAAAAGCAGCAGGAAGCTTTGTAACTAATGCAGATTACAAAGCGGGGGAGGGGTGATGACCTCTGCTTGCATGTGCACTTCCAACTAAGCCAAAAAGGCGAGCCGGCCTGGCGACGAGACAGTAATAAACTAACAGCTTAGCTTCTTTTTCTGAGTACATGTATAGTGGCTCTACGATTCGTTGATGTGTTTTGAAATTGATTGTGTTTCAGAAGCGAGATTGAGTCATTTTTTACCCCTGTTGGCCACCATAGTAAGTAGTTGGGCGAAAGACAAATGCACAAGTACAAGAAAATCAAGCACCTGCCTCGCGCCAGGGAGAATACAAAGTGAAAAAAAGGGTAAAGGGTATTTTTCTTTAGCCGTGAGTTCCCATATTTTTGGCGTGAAACATCAAATTGCTGTTTTATCCGTCAAGCAAGATTTGAGTTTTCAATTTGTGGTGAGGCAAACTTTCGTGAAAGATGATAAGGAATTTACGTGAAATGATTGTTTTATTTTCTGTGAATGTGATTTCCCCCGTTGCGCGTCAAGATGCGGGTGTGTGATACGCCCTTACGCTTCCTGCTCGATTTTTATAAAATTTCAACTAAGAGGAAAGGAGTGCTGCTAACAATGAACTCTCCAACGCAAACTCTCTTAATCTTAATGATATAAAGAGGGTAATCTTACCTCAAGTTGTCCTCCCCAAGCAGCTGTACCAGCAAGTTCTTCACAATAATGAACAAACTGATCTGAGAGGATCAAAAGGAAATCTAGGTCATCTTAATAGTCAAAGTTGGACGTACTGCTCAGTTGCTTTACTGGACTTATTAAGTTTCCTTATGGCCTTTTAATAATCCATCTTGATCAATCTACTGCCATCAAATTGTAATCAATTTAATCTACCAAACGCCAGTAATAATCTGATACGAGACACTTGGGAACCATCCACCCACTTCAAAGGAAAAGTGTCCCCCAGACACAAACCACTATTCTTTAAAGTCTGGTCACCTACAAAGATCCAGATGCAGGAAATGATCAGACCACATTCCCGCAAATTTTCAAATCACGCATGCATTCTGCGCTACGTTTCATTAAACAAACCAAAGCTCTTTTAAAAACCGAAACGTCTTTACAACTGCAACTGCCGCAAAAGCTGGTGTCAAAACACTAATCCTCACATTTTAGCAATCCTCAGGGCTTCTGCAAACGTGAGAAAATGTTCAATGCTGCTGCAACATTCCTTTCTCGTTTGGAAGCGTAGGAAACACTTGCCGCGAAAGCAAAATATTTCTAAACAAAAAACTCCAGAAAAAATTTCCGCTTCTCGGACGCTGATTTTCCGTCCGCGACAAAAGCGTCCAGCACGCGCAAACAGTGACACATTCAAGAAACAAAGTTTTCACAGGGATGTCTCCACGATAATGTTTCCTCGTTTGCAGGGACTTCAGTTCACTTTGATTGTAATGTGCTCGCGTTAGGGCATGTCTATATGAAGAAAAGTTGACTCTCCAGCAGGGTTTCGGACAACGTTATTGGGGGCGACCTGGTAAAGGGGCGGCACGACCGCAATTTTAGGTAAGCTAGATCCTTGAAAGTTGAAGGCTTTATACGGTGATTGTACAATACCTGATGTGTAGGCTTTACCCGTCTTTGTATCTGTTAAGAATGGCATAAAGTCATCTTTGTGGCTCAGCATGTAATCTGCCGCGAGTCTTCTTAACGTCTCCATCTCTGTCTAAAGAAAATACCGCAGACAAAACATTTCTCAAACTGATCTAGACAAATCCTCGCTAATGACAAGGACTGTTATTAATTGACATTTGCCTTAGTCATAAGGTGGCAACCTTTTTTATTTGAGCTGTTTGGCATAGCGTTAGCAAACCGCTGTAAACGGCGCTAAAGGAAAACGCAAACTACATCGTTTAACCCAAAGCGAAGATCTTGTACACAAAGGCCATCACTTCTATTGTGTTCTTTTCCCTCACTTAGCCAACTTCTAAGTCCGATATCTTGGAAAATAAACATTCTAACGAAAAAATTAAAGCAGACCCATGAGAAAATTAGCTTGTATGCAAAACATGAGCTAATTTGGAGCAACTTCAGTTTTCAAGCAAATTTTCCACTTAGCATAGTTTTTGACCAAGCCCTTCAATTATTCATTTACATACCTGTTGATTTTTTCTGGACAGCTGATCAGCAATGGCATTGTATAAACTAAAAAAAATAGAAAAAATAATGGCACTCAACGAACCTCAATCTCCCTAATCTTGGGAAATATCCACTACAGTAGAATTACAGTAGGGAACAAAGAGGTGATTGTATGTGGGGGGGGGGGGGGGGGGGGGCAGGAGAGAGGGAACTTGAGGTGGGAACATGGAGGAAAAAGGGGCAGGGAGTGTACAGGAAGTGGGAGAAACAGGAAAAACGACACACAAACTTGTATTAATAGCAGTTTAGCATTGATGCAGGGACCAATCAAACATCCAACATGATAACCAGTACATCACAGCGTCTCCACAACAACAGTGACAAAGCAGTACTTCAATTAATATTATTAATATTAATCTCCCTGATAACCTGGGTACATACCAGTTTCCATCTGGGGTGATCTGAAAATAAATTTAACTACAATTAAAACAGCTTACCGGTAATTAGTTAAATTTCAGTAGCACAAATAACAGTTTATTTAATAACAAAATAACAAATTTTCAAGAGTACCTCTTTTACTGATAAACCTTTGGCTGCCAAGATTTCTTTTAACTTTTCTGCCTCTATGTTCCGTGCACTGTGCACATTTTCCAGTTCAGCCTCAGCTATTCTTTGCTCTCTTTCCTTTTCTTTAGCAGCTTTTTTGTCCTTATAACAAAAAGCACACAGTCAAATAACTGATTGGTACTAGAGGCCACATCTAAGGAAACATGTCAATCAAACACCACATTGGCTGTATAAAGTGACAGGTCCAGAAATTTGCATAAAGTGAAGGTGCAAGTTGGAGGCCCAAAGCAAAAAAAGGCAGAGGGTCCTGATTGAAAATCTTAAAGTATTTTAAGAATTTTAGCCTCCTAGGTCTTATTTTCTCCCGTCAGGTGAAATTGAGACTGCAGACTGCAGACTGTAGACTGCAGACCGCACACCGCAGACGGCAGACTGCAGTCTGCAGTCTGTGGTCTGCAGTCTGCGGTCTGCAGTCTGCAGTCTGCGTTTTCACCCAACCATATTTTCTCTGACAGAAGCGAGGAGGTGGGGAGCAGGGCTGTACCCACTAGGGTTCTTCCCTAGGACTGGAGATTTTTAAATCTGAAGTCGTGCCTATATCGTAAGGAGCCAGAGGAACAAAGTCAAAGTGGAAACACGGGAACCTAATTTTAGGTTGGGGCACCTTATATTTTAAAGTTTAGGCTCCTAAATTCTTAGCAACAGCCTTGATCAGCCAGGGAAATCACAGCAACTTACTCTTCTTTTCTGAGCCCTTGAAAGCTTTCCCTGTGGTTCAGTGTTATCTGCAACAGACACAGCTTCCAGCTCTTTAGTGACATCAAGTCCAGGGCTCTCGTCTCTCTAAGAACAAAATTTCTCATTCAAAACTGATGAACAAATTTAAGCAGAAATTTTGTGTCTTCTTTCAATTTTAAAAGTATTTGTTTAAAATGATAGCAGAGCCCTCATGTGACAGTAGAGGGTGGAACCCTATCCTTGCTCCATAGAATAAAAACATAGTGAGAGTCTCTAAGAAGGATAATTTGGTTGAAATGTGTCAAAAGTAAAATCAGGTAGTGAATCTTCTTGGGTCGTCTTTCATTTGCATGTTTTGATCAATTTTTCATCAACCTGATTACTTCACCTCAAAGTTTCTGAAGGCTGTTAAAACACCCACAATTCTCTCATCTACCAAATAAAAAGTTATTGCTTTCATGTGAGTGAATCTTTCACTTAAAACCTCCCCAAGTTGCTTCCATTCCTCAAGACCTGTGCCTACTACTACAAAACATTTTGAGAAGGTTCCAAGGGAAATTGTATGGGACAATTCAGTGTTTTTAAGAAAACTAACCGAATTCAGCAGTCTTCAGGCACACTACACCACCACATCCCTATCTTCCAGAACATTGTTTCTCTCCAAAAAATCCTGGCAGTATCAATCAATGAAAATCAATCATTGATTACCAATCAATACAATCAATAATAATTAATTGATTAATATTGATTAGTTCATCCAATCAATAAAATTCGATACTCACTCACCACAACTTTTTAATTGCTATTGATTATCATTGATTTTTATAGATAATCAGTACATTACTTAACAGTAAAAAACCGGAGCCTAACAGCATGTGGTAATGTGGACAGGTGTAAAGTAACATATGGATACATTGTGGTAATTCGATTGTACGATTTGAATTCCCGAACGAATTGCACATTCGTACGTAGCGTCTATTACGTAGAAGGAAGAACAAGTCCCAGAAAAAAGTGGAAGTATATATTATTTTGTCCTTTTAGCAGTCAGGAAGAGGGGGGAATGTGGGAATGCATTCAAGGTTACCAATGATTGGGGACAGCTTGGTCACCTTCAAACCAAGCTTAGTCCTCTCTGGTCATTTAATGCAAAGAGTACAGTATAAGTTTAGAAAGCCCAGGAAAACTGGCAATCAAAATTTATAGCTCCATTTTGTTATTCTTTTTCAAATGTATTTTTCAGAATATTTGTGACATTTTTCAATAATTCAATTGATGCATTTTTTGCGAATAAAAACTAAGATTTAAGTAATCAATCAAAATCGATAATAATCAATAAAAATCGATACTCACTCAACTTTTTGGCAGCTTTGATTTTTATTGATTTCCAATACCAATCAATTAATTGCTATTGATCATTAGTGATTATTATTGATTTTATTGATTATTGGTTTTCATTGATTGATACTGCCAGGAAAAAATCCATTCAAATAAACTGCTAATCCCCATTACTTTTAGTTAGCCTTGATTAAAAAAACCCCTCCCTTGCCTTGGGTATTAAGCCTGTGTACAGCTGCCCGCTCTTCTAAAGAGAACTGACTGAAGAGGTTAATATAATATCAATACCAGAGCCCTTTGAGGGTCGTTCCGGTTCATTTTTTGGCAGTTCCTTTGATTTAAAAATCCGACCCCCCCTTGTGCAGAAACTGGCCATCCTTAGGGGGGGGGGGGGTTCGGATAAAAACATGGAACGTCCCTGAGCTACCATAGCCCCTCCCAGCAGAGCAAATGGCAAAATGTACCTACAGTTGATTCTTCTCCCAGTGATTCAAGCTCTTTCTTGTGTCTGTCATTTAATTCCTCTTCAAGTTTTGCGATCTCCAAAGTAACTTCTTTTCTCTTCTTTTTGTCGCCTTTAGGTACAGAATGCTTCATCGACTGGATTTTCGCTAGAAACAGTACAAAAACAAACATGCTATGAACTCTACTTCACAGGTTCGAAAGTCCACGAAACCTGATGGAAGAGCAAAAAACATCTAGCTTCCGTTTTCGAGTCATTTCATCTAAGTTGTTGGCTCCAAAGCAAATTAACGAATATAGCGTTATTTTCTATCGAGTGCCCTAATTTACAGTGCATGCTGCTGGATCGAGCGTAGCGTGTCTTGAATTTTAAAATTCTACCATAATAAATTTCATCCGTTAATTAAGTCCAACTAAAACAGGAAGATAAAAGAACTGAAATAATGTAAAACCTTGAAGATCCTTCACTTCTTTTTTGTGCCTTTGGAGAAGGATCTCTGTCGGCGATTCGTCCTCTTCGTCCGCCATGTTTGCCGAGATGGTTTACATGACGTATCTCATCACCGCAAGCCAACTTGATCAGGTACTCACCAAGTCGCCAGGACGTTTCTCTTACGTCGCGTGCACGTTGCGTTAGTAGTCATTTCGGATTCCTTTGTTAATTCTTTCTTTTGTTTGAAGTAGGGTCCACGTATGGACCGTCAAAAATTGCAAAGCCGGCTGTATTTCAAGCCGTCTTGCGGGGTATTGGGAAAAGTTTTCAATCAGCAATAACCGCGCCTCGGATGAACCTCACTGGCTACGGTAATGCCACTGCGCAAAGCTAACATCATTGTATCCGTGATGAGTTCATAAAGCGAAGGCGGCGTGCAGTAATTGTGGGACGAAGGACGCGCATATTCTCTCCGTTTTTATATAAAGAAATTACTCAAAATTTTGCATATAGACCATAAATAGCTATTTTTTAACTTTTATTTTCATTAATTTAAATACTGTGTAAAAGATGAAAGATTTTTTCAAGTAGCAAAGCGAATCTTGCTACAGCGCTTGCGCATTACATGCTCCCAGCTCAAGCTTGATAAGGACACTGTTAAAGGGGTTATGTCACGAGGATTTTGCTATTTTGGGTCAATTCTGTGCTAAAATCATAACCTAGTGCCTTTACTCATACACAAAATGCTCCTGTGAAACTATGAGGAAGATATCAAATGAATTTTATCAGGGAGAGCCAACCATAATAAGTTTTTTGGAGATTTTTGAGAACACAGCATCAAAACTTGAAAAAATTGGCCCAATTTTTTCAAGTTTTAATTCATTTCCATCCTTGCCATCAGTAGCAACAGACGACAAGAAACAGTTTCAGTGATGTCAGATAGCCTTTAATAACAAAACTAGACCATTAGTTTTTGAATTCAACTGATGCTAAGACACTTTTTAGCTTTTTAAAAAGATACTAAAATAGCATGACATAGCCCCTTTACTGAAATAATCAGACGTTTTTGCGAAAATAGGTTCTAGGAGGATTCACGACTTCACTTTCCTAGGCTTAAAATTCACTGGCCCCTGGCAACTTACCTTCTTCTTTTGTACCTGCCTGCAGGGGCCCATAACACTCCTGTTCCCTCTCACCGACAACAGGCTAAACTACGTCTGACAGGTTCTTTCCTACACTTGTTTAATTTGACGCTTTGTGCCGGCTTTAATTTCCTATCATCCAGTCGGTCCTTTTGATGCCACTGGGCACAGAAGGCCTCGCCGGCTTTCCTATGTTATTGAGAAAAAGTCTGGATGAAACCCGTTACCAGAGGCTGGGGTTGTTCAAAGTAGGCTTAAATTCTGGCTACTTTTAAACTGTCACTAGACAGGCATTTGTAGTTACAGAGTTATAGAGCAAGAGTAACAGAAACCATCACGGTCGACAACTTTTAACCAAGGGTTAGCCTAAATCGGCTTTCGAACACTGATCGGACTGGACCCAGTGTTTTTTGAACGCCGTTTAACGCTAACTCTTGTTTTAAAAAGTTAACTAAGGTTTACGTTTCTCTCTTTGAAAAGAGTTACACAGACTTCCTTTAGTTTTATGTTGTCGTTTGAAAGCAACCCAAGTCAAAATATAGGACAGAAAGAATTTTCAGGAATCCTTATTGCTTGGCTATAACTGAATTAATGATTGACCTTAATCCTGGGTTAGCTTTATCCTTCTCTAAACAACCGTACCAGGTTTCTTCAGCTGTTTCTTGCTTTTCCTGACCACATTATCAATGGAAGGGTACTTTTGGCGCATATGGTCCTTACTACTTACAATTTCGCACAAGTCTCCTTGTAACAACAACTTTATGTCAGAAAAAATAGAACACTTTGAGTTACGCGCAAAAATGACGCGCACTGCGGGGACGGAGGGGAGATATAAAGTAACTGCACTCAGGGTGAACTGCTCATTTGTCATAAAATTGAAAAATAGTCTATTCACACTGCAATACCGTCGGCCAGGCATTTATTCAACCTTCATTCAAAATTTTTATTGTCCTGCAAAAGGGATACCATCGTGCAGGACATAAACTAAGATAAAACTTTAATACAATAAATAGTGCTCTAAACTGTGAAAGCAGATGCGGACAGTTGTTTTGCCCTTACTGGGGTTCGTGAGCGCGCCCGGTAGGTAAAACGAGAGATTCTGTGACATGACTCTAAGCCTGCGTAGCAAGCGTTTCCGTAAGCGTAAAACGCCTCGAACGGGCGGAAAACCCTACAGAAACGCTTGCTATGCAGGCTACATGACTCTTCACCGGCTATTCCCTATAGAGGTAAGTAATTATAACGCGAATAAAATTTCCATAGCAACTGTTCATACCAAAATAGCCTTTCTAGAAGTACAATTTCTTTGACTGGTGATAGTGACGCAGCACAAAGCGTCATTGGATAAAACCTATTTTTAGGTCCTCCTCCGCTCAAACTATTTTTCGCGACTTCGCAAAATTTTGCAAAATTATTGGGAGAGCCGCTGACCACACATTGGTCCAAATATGGCATATTACATAATTATATGACGTCACATAGCAAAATAACAAAAGGTCACGTGTTCAAACAGTTCGAAGCAACTTACGCAGCACAAATCGATAGAGAAGAGTTTGCAGCTGAAAGGGAGAAATATTGTTGTGTTTTAGGACAGTTTTTGGCCTAAAATGAAGTGGACCTTTAAGGAGGAACATTCCTTAGGTATTTTGGATCATCTTTGCCTTCCTAGTTGAAGTTTTGCTGTTAGCTTAACCGCAATTTCCTTTACCGTTTTACAGAGTCGAGATGCCATGAATCTGCGAAGATAAGGTCCAAGTATCCCGATAGAATTCCCGTAAGTAACATAGTTTTGATCAAGTTTTTTTCTTTATGAAGTTATATTTATTCCTCTCTCATTGTAGGTTGTTGTCGAAAAGGCTCCCAAATCCTCAATTCAAGATATAGACAAAAGGAAATTTCTCGTCCCTTCAGATCTGACAGGTATGAAAACAAGAAATAAACCTACTACATGTAAACTGATATTTTCTTCAAGCCGTTGCTGTTGTATTTCTCCTGCGTTTTAAGCTTTATTGCCTTTTGTAAATCCACATTAATGGGGACCTATCCATAAAAATTGTTAGTAAAGCGGCGTCTTTTTTCCTTCTTCAGTTGCACAGTTTATGTACATCATTCGAAAGAGAATCCAGCTCCCTCCAGAGAAAGCGATGTTTTTATTCGTCAACAAAGTACTTCCAACAACGAGGTTTGTATCTTAAGGTGTTCACTACCGTTTCAAGGTTATATATTTAATATATATAATCTTTTCTATTCAGGCGATCATGTGAAACCTTTTTGTTTAGTGCACCTTCGATTTTCATTTCGCAACCTTTTCCAAGGGTTGTTTACAGTGGTGATGCTAGTCGGGAGCTGATTGAACCGTAGCAGAGCTTTTAGTTTCCTGGATCTTTATTTGAGTGTTGTAAAGTCTTACCTTACGAAACTTTCGAATTACAAGCTTGTTTATTCGACCAGGACATACAGTTAGATTATTTCTTACCTGGCGATTATAAGTTTGAACTGTTTTGGAAAGAGAAATTTACGCGCAATTTTGCTTTTGCTTTTTTCACGTAGGCTCAATATGCCACTGTTCCCCAATTCAAGAAATATATCGTAAGCTTGTGTGGGGAGTTTACGATGTTTAACGATAGAATCTCTTTATTGTGGGGAAAAATGAACTGAAAATTATAGTCTTTGTTAGCCTCTCTCTTATGTACCCCTTTTGTTTGTGTGGAATAAAAAAGACCGACCAGCTTACCCCGTTATGTTATATTGCTTGCTTCACAATGTAATTTCGTAACCTTTTGCACTAAATTATACTCAAGACGTGCAAATTAAATGAGAAGTCGAAGAGGTTCGTTTTGGCCTGCCTTCTTGAATATGAAAAAAAAAATAGGGAGGATTGGTCTGTTTTGAACATAAAATTTACCTTAACTGGTGGCAAAATGTATAATTAATTTAATAGGTATTGGCGAATACTGACAATGTGGTTATAAAGTCTATTCACCCCTCCTTTCTAACAGGGCTCAAAATTTAGAAAAAAGTTAAGTTGCTTTTTTGCGACCAGTTACGAAAATTTAGTCGCAAGTTCAAAAATTTTAGTCGCAAAATTTATTGATCTCATTGGTTAAAATTTAATTAAGATTGACACATGATTAACCTAACTATGATTACATTACTTTAATAGTTTTCAGCGCCTAAAAAACGCAACATTAACTACTTGGCACCGCAATCGTAGCGATCAACAAAGATTCTACATTTCTTTTTACTTCATTGTCAAAATTTCAATGTCATACCACACCAAACGATATTTGAGAAGAAGTTAAGAGATATCTAGCTTCAAGAATGGACAAAATCTCCCCCCTTTGGTTTATCTTGCGCAAATCATCGGTCAACTGCTGGTGTTGGGTCAAAGTCAGCAACAGGTGGGCAATCTCCATCTCCTGTAGTTCTGAGTTCGAAAAGTTGTTCCACTTGCGTAACGTCTTGCGGTATAAGGAACGTGCTGAGTTCATCTTTGAGGTCAACTTGCCATCTCATGTTGGCTAGCCTGAGAAAACAGCCGACGTTTCGCGAGGTCGCCACTTGAGCCCTCGCAAAACGACGTCTGAGTAACGAGCGCAGAAATTTCATACTGATGACATGTCACTACCCAGATCTAGGTAGTGCTTCTGATTGGTTGAAACGAAATTCCATCGCGTCTCAACCAATTAGAAGCACTACTTAGATCTGGGTAGTGGCGCATCATCAGTATGGAATTTCTGCGCTTGTTACTCAGACGTCGTTTTGCGAGGGCTCAAGTGGCGACCTGACGAAACGTCAGCTGTTTTCTCAGGCTACATGTTGGCTAAATTCTTTAATTCCACTTGTTTTCTGGCAAGTATTTAACTTTTTGCTTCATTGATTTTACCATTTAAAAGATAGTTCTTGAAACTGGTTAAATCCTTATTGGCAAACGTACTAGTTTTAAATTCGTTTTAAGCTCGCTGAGGAGAACGCAAAGTGAAAAGAATTACACAAACTACCTGTGTTCGTAGGGCTTTGCAAGAGCTTTGCTCGAATGTCGCTCGCTTGAAGCCACTTGAATTGACATGCACCAAATCCAGCGGTAATGGCAGATGATCGAGTAGCCTGTTCCAGGCGTTCAGAGAGTGGAGCGCGAGCAAAAAATAAAGTGAGCGAAAGAGCGGGAAAAAACGAGGGGAGACTACGGAAGAGGAGGAGGGAATGCCTGTGAAATTAATTTTAAAAAGCCCATGCCGCCTACTTTAGACCGCCGACAGCGGCAGAGAAACATGAACCCGGGGTCAGGTCAAAGTAAACAAGAAAGTTATGTAATTATGCTCACCGAAGTAGGTTTCACTCAAGTTTGAAGCGTTGGGGAAAGTAGATGATACTTTAAGAAATCTGACATGCTGAATGAACATTGCAAAACTTTCTGCGATACGGAGACGCAAATGTCATCTCCACTACTGGACCAATAAAGGTAACGAGAATCACAGACGACTTTATATACACATTGGTTTATCAAATTGATGAATAGAAAGCTTTTCACTCTGTGACGGAATGAACTTCGTCGTCTTAAATCCATTTGCAATGGCTACAATGTGTTTGTTGTTGTTCTTTTCTCAATTCCTTGGACAGCAGGCTTTCAGGACTTTTATAAACAATCTAGCCGATCCATTTTTCCTGCTCCTTCTTTGTCTTCTTCTTCGTCTACTCTGATAGCCAGCGCTCTAATTCCGATGCTGGGTCTTTCATGATTGCGACAAGCGGAGTGACCACAATAATCTTGGAAACAGCATTTCTTTGCAATACGTTGATTAGCCTTGGAAACAGTTGAAAGATCAAGCTATTTCCAATTCTTGTTGGAAGAATGGCGATGAGACCTCTTCCCAGAAACACGTTTTGAAGACAATCTTTTTATTCCATTTGTAAAGTATCCACGTTTGGGAAATCGTCAAGTGCTTGCCGTTCAGCTATTCAACTGTGCGTGACTCGATGGAGGATGACCTTGGCACGGGCACGCCATATCGCATTTCTTGTCTGCGTCAACAACCCTCTGGTGTTGACAGGAGGTGTCAAATTTGGCCAATCAGAAGGTATACCAGGTCATGAGCTTTTTAAAATTAATTTCACAGGCATTCCCTCGTCCTCTTCCCCAGTCTCCCCTCGTTTTTTTCCCACTCTTTCGCTCGCTTTCTTTTTCATTCGCGCTCAACCATCTGAACGCCTGAAACAGGCTAATGATCAAGCGAATAGTGTGATACGTTTGTTTACGTTTGAAGGTAATTTTGGCACGATTTTGCCTGTTTTGGAAATTTTGTCCAAAGCAAGATGCAACACATTTGGTTTTTCATTCCTGTAATTATTTAGCTCAAAATTAGCGAAAAAGTTACGTTTAATTTTCTTATTGAGTGAGACGAAATCTAGTCGCAAAGTTGCGACTACTGTAAATGATTTAGTCGCCAAAGATAAAAAAGTAGTCGCAAATGCGACTGTATTGGTCGCAATTTCGAGCCCTGTCTAAACATGTTTGCTGGAAATAAATGTGTTGGTCACTTTAGATTACAAAAGCTCATTAGCAATGTAAACATTATACAAAACTGGCCCAAGTTGTTGGCAAAAATTCCAACCCTTAAGTTGGAGAGGAAGCTTAAAGTTTCTTAGTCCTGAGCACAGCAGTGTTGGGAAATTTGTTGCTAAATCTCACGACTTTGGTTGCCCTCTGGCCTATTTCCCAACAAAAACTGTATCCAGTTACAAGTGGCACAAATTTTGTCTAACAATGTCTGTACTCAAGGAGCCTTTACCTTGTTTATTTTTCGTGAATTCCTTTCAAAAAATAAAATGGCCAAATTGATTTACACAGAATGTGGTAATCAACAATTGGTGCATCCAGTTTTAGCCAAGTAATCTATTTAGTTTCAGTTCTGATACCTTTTTTTAAACAGTTCATAACTATATATTACATATATTCTATAGCATGCATTTCTCCAAAGGTTGTTGGTAAAAAAAAAGACAACAGCTCTGAGAAAATGTTACAACGAACCCCCATTATAAGGAACGTATTTCCCCAGTCCCTTGGCACTTGGTTATATTGGGGTTCCACTGCATTGAACCATTGTGTCTATTTGTCAAAAACTTTGATAGTTTAGCAATTTTGTTGTGTCTCAAGTGTGACATCTGAATCAGAGATATGCTCCTTCAGTGCTCTTACCATGTGATTGTCTTTTGGATCTCTAGACTGTTGGCAAACCATCAATGTAGTCTGTCCCCATCTAACTAAGCTGTGTCGTTTAATTCTTTAGTTCAACAATGGGTGCTATCTATGAAGAACACAAAGATGAAGATGGCTTTTTGTACATTGCCTACAGTGGAGAGAACACCTTTGGAATGTGATCAACAGAGTTCTTTTAAATGTGAACTTATATCTTTTACTCAACTGTCTGTTTACCTGAATTTATTATTATTTTTTGGGAGAGATGTTAACTTAGCTGTGGAACATAATTGGTTTAAAGAAGAAGTGCAAACTAGTTAATCAGGTCACAATTTTCTGGGTTTTTCTGTTTGATACACATCACAAAAAGTGTAGGTTTGAAATATTGTAGAGAAATGGACAAAGTCTGTGAGCATTGTCAATAATAGTGTTATTAATTTCCAATCTGTGACTTGTGTTATTATAATATCTTTGGACCATAAACTAATGTGGGATTGCTGCAAATTTTTGTAAATATGCAAACATACTCTGAGTAAAAACAAGTATATCCAAGAGTTCCAAATGTTGTTTTGAAACCTTTATTTGGAAAACCATCAATTATTGCAAACTCAACAACATACATGTAATGTTTGTAGTCTTTTCAGTTACATAATACTTATTATTTACAAGGTTAGTCAACTACTGTCAAGAGAGAAGTTGAAGTCTGGCAATGATCTTGAATAGTGAATGGCTATGTTGTTTTAAAAGACCCACTGATACTTGTTGCCTACTAACCAAAATAGACATAGCTTTTTCAAAATTAACAATAAAATTTCTGATCATGAAAATGTTTAGAGGTCCTCAGGCTTAAGGCACCAAGTAGGAAAGGCTGTGATGAACTTCTCTCTGGCACAATTGTAGGTGGCTGCTCCTCTTTTAGCTACTTTGTAAGTTGTTATCTGGTGCTGTCTAAAAGTACAAAGCCCTGTACATGAGCAATCTTGGTGTATCAATAAATGTTTATTACCTTCTGCTCTTACTAATCCTTTGTGGTTTGAAAATACATGTACATGTGACTGAACGAGTTAGTTCAGTTGTACAGAGGTCTTTAAAGCCTTTGTCCTTGAAACTGTGGTACCATCAATTTTACTCAAAATACCAACCCTAGAATATCATCTCAGGAATGTCTTGTATTGCAGATTGTGGTAAGTCACTAAATATGAAAAACTGAAGTCAGCATATGGTAATCCTGTAGCTTGGTTAACCCTTTAAGCCCCAGTAGTGACAAGCATCTAATTTCTCCTTACAATTTCCCTACTTGATCAACCATACTGGTCAAGAGAATAAAGGAAATGATCACCAAATATGAAATGTCGTGATGTCTGTGCGAATTCTCTCAACTAGTACCAGAAGAACTGTATGGAGAACACTAAGGAGAATATGCTTATTAATATTGGGGCTTCAAGGGTTAATGTGCCAAGACGGTGCAGGCTTATAGCCCAGTCGATTTTATCGCTCACTTGCTGACCAGGCTCATGATACAGGCCTTTGTGCTGAACGTCGTAAATCAATGTGCCGAAAGGGCAACCTAGAAAATTGGTTTTCACATGCGATCCTGCTGTGAGAGCAACAGTTTGAAGTTCCATACATTCCAGATTAAATAAAATTTGAGCAGAACCAAACTGTGAGAGAACAAAGTGCCAGGAGCGTGACAGTTTCAGGCCATGTAAAGGCAAGAGTTAGTGCTTACATCAAGTCTCGGTGACTTGTGCTCTTTTTGAGGTTAAAGCAGACTGTCCAATTTCAGTGGCAGTTACTGGAGTCAATTTGTTATTACCTAGCCTACATAACAGGCATTTATTTAATTATTACCTCAAGGAAGGTGGAAGCTTTTCATCTGGTATGTTGCAGATGAGGGCTTTAAATGTCTCAAATAGACTTGCCTTACTAATACACACGCTAAGGAAACAATGAGAGAGCAGGTCAGCTGAGTTAGTACCCAAGCCCTTTTCTTGGCCTTTTGTCCACCCCACCAATGCTGTGTTTTACGTCCCTCTGATCTGCTATGGATCTATCCTTTGGGGAGAAGCGAGACATCTCACAGCCTTGTTTTTACCCGGACTACAGTTAGAACATGCCATAATGAGACTCTCCACGCTCCATGTCAGAACATAAAAATTGTATTTACCTTGCTTTGGATGATCCAAAGTTCTTCTTGGTTACACCCTGTCTTAGACCACTAACAGAGACTTCATGGAGAAGAGGATCCTTGATCCAAATAATAGCTTTAAAAAAATGAAAAAAGGAAATGTAAAAATTAACAATTTTCAAATTGATGAAAGTTTTGCATAATTTTTGTTGTTCCAGAAAATATCCATACCCCTTCCCCAAGGAAGGCTTGATAATATAAACCCCCTCCCCTTTGGAAATTCCAGTTTATTTTTTTACTAGTTTACAGTTCCCTCTGAGACAATTGGCATTAGAAACCCTCTTGCCCTCAGAATTTCCAATAACCTTTCATGAGATTGGTGAGAGTATGCTTTTTGCTGGAATCACCCATTGTCCTGAAGGTAAAGGGAAGGTAAAGTCACACACGAGCCAAGGAGGCCTACATGGCCAGAGCTTATCCCAGTTTCTGTAGCATGAAGCAACCGACAGTATAAATTGCTACTCCCCCCTGGATGGGATGCTAGTCCATCACAGGGCTAACCCCAGCAGTATGTTGCCAGTTCCCATTTATACACCTGGGTGGACGGAGACAATGTGGGGGTAAAGCATCTTGTCTAAGAAAACAACAGGATGGCAGGGAATGGGCGTCGATCCACCAACCTTCAGATCTGAAGTCCAATGCGCTAACCACTACACCACCGCACCCCCAGTCCAATTGTCATGAATTTTGTCATTATTATTATTATTATGACAAACTTTCATATCGTAACCATGAATCAAACAGCGTTAACAGATGAAACTGATCATAACATACATGTTGGTGATGGTGATTGTTCATTCTGATGTTTTTTCTCCAGCAAACTTTGTTCCAATGCTTTACTTTTGCTGTACTCAAATAACACATCAGCCTGAAAAAGTCTGGGCTTCTGAACAGTGAAACTGCCAGTAAAATTCAAAGGCACAGAAAGAGCACGTTCATGGATACCCCGCTTCATAGCAGCCCCATCATACGGGCACCTACCAACCACAACTGAGGAGAGATAAACTGGGGACGTTATGAAATATGACAGCAGGGCCCCTTGGCAACCAAGAACATTCCATTTCATGATCTTGTCACTACATGACATTGATAATGTTGGATCACCACGCCCCGGTTTAGTGCGCAAAACACCGACAGTGTGATATCCTAGGCCAGATTGAAGAGGGTCTTGTGTGCCACCTGGAACACATTTTGCACCAGTTCTGTATAAATCCTTATACTGTTTACCATTAGTTTGCCCTGGGTTTATATTTTCACCAAACACACATTCATAGTTTTCAGCAGCATTGTCGTCATAATTATAACTTGCAGTCTCTGGTTTTAATTCTTTCTCCTTGTGCTGCTTACAGCTCATTTGAAAATTCTCACAGCTTGACTCCCTTTTATCTGAAAACTCTGTTGATATGACTACAGGAGACTCACACTGTCTGCCACAAAATGTGCGGTCCAATTTCAAATCATTTTTCTTTTCTACCTCCAAGCAAAAGTCACTTGTTCTTTCTTCTGGTCTCTCTGTCAATTGATCCCTTGATGAGTATTCAGCGATTGCATCTTTTTCCAAATGCTTTTTCTTTGTTGGATTTGTCACAGTTTCAAAGCCATAGTGATGGCGTTTCTTTGATGTTCCAGGGTTATGATTTTTTAATTGGGATACAACCAAAGTGTCGTCTTGTTCTGCTTTGGGAAAGATTGATGCATCACCACCTAAAAAGGAACATAATTTGATGGAATTCTTTTGAAAATGGATAATCACATGATTAATCAAATGGCTACAAAAGTGATAATTTAATTATCCATTGCACTGATTGCCTTGATGAGCAGTCATTTGATTTCATCGATTCCTGAGTCTGTTCAATGAGACCTACTTCTCACTAGATCATCAAGTGCATGAGCAAACTCTCATAAAATTAATATTATACACTGTCAGATATGTTGTGACTGAAAAAGGGGTGCCTGGAAAAAAGTCCTAAATGACTTCTGATAAACTGCTAAATTCTCCTTAAAATTCCCTTTTATTTGCTTGTGAAACTAAAGGGGAATATGACATTACATCAAGAGTCACTTAGGACCTTATTCCACGCACCCCTTCATTATTGTTTTTGGTTTGAAAAAATTCAAACCAGATTGAGTAATTGATAGCCTGCAAAAGTTGATTACTATTTACATTGATTAGTTATCAAAATAATACTGATTGATCATCAGTGATGTTAAATCAATCACCTCATCTCCCTAATTAATTGCTCACCGTAACAGATCATCAGACAATTATTTCTGAACTGTGGTGGCAAGTCGATCAGCACATTATCAGACACTTAAACTTAGTTATAAAACACTCACATGGTGTGTGAGAAGTAAAGAGGTGGAAGGACACTCCATCCTTTAACATGCACAGATTACTGTCCTCTTGATAGATGAAAATACTTTGCTGTCCATTGTATGCATACTGCAGCTGCTGGTACATATACCTGAGACAAAACAATGTGAAGAACTGAGAAATTCTTTGCTACAGTCAGGTTTAATTTAGAATACAAATCAAGTCAGAAATTCCAAAATTGGAGAGACCTTCATTTGGTGCCTTTTCTCCAAGTAGGGTGGGGGGGGGGAGGAACATTCAAGGGTCAGCTATTATCATTTCAAGGAAATAGCAGGACATGTCTTCTTCTAAGTACATTTGCTTACATTTTTGGTGTTTTTTCTACCAGTTTTGCATCATACACAGTGTTCTCCTTATCAGGCGATAACCGGTATAATTTACTGCTTGTAGCACCGCTTGTTACCGGTTAGCCAGAACCATATACTAAGGCCTGGACTAGAAACGTCCAATAGTTTGGGGTCGTAAAAGATTTATTATCGGATTGAATTGTGAAAAGATTTATGTCAGTCGTACTATGTACCACGTAAGGCTTGTCATGCGTTTGTACATTATTAGACGAAGTCTTACCATCTCGACATTTCTAAGTTCATTAGATAATAGTCTCATCTTCTCGACGTTTCTCCGCACGTTTCTGCCTTAGTGAGATGTTAGTTGTATCTTTTTAACATTTCTCCAGATGCTAGTACATTCCTAAGGAGACCGGTAACAAGCGGTAAATTATACCGGTCACTGCCTGATAAGGAGAACACTGAATACGGTTGAAAAAAGAAAAATAAATAAATAAGGTATTAGCCTTCTCGACATTTTCTGTGCGATAGTATGTTCGTCAGTGTTGTAAGGTCTTATCTTCTCGACTGTCGACATTTCTCCGTACGTTAGAACATTCGAAAAATATTGTTATCTTCTCAACGTTTGTCCGTGTGCTAGTATATTCGTAATTTATATGCTGTTAGTTGTATCTCCTTAACATTTCTCCGTACGTAAGCGATGTCGTAAGATATTTGGTGTTATCTTTTTGATGTCTATATCCGTAGATTGGTTTGTTCAGGTTTGTTCGTAAGGCGCTTTTAGTATTGTCTTCCCCTCGAAGTTCTTTATGTGTGCCTTTGTAAGGACTGTCTTATCTTCTAGGCGTTTCCCTGTACGTTTTTTAAACGGGTTGCAGTAAGCTGTAAGCTGCAGGTTGCTGTAAGCTTTTTCTTTTCGACGTTTGTCTGTATGTTAATACGTTTCTTGTAACAGGAACCGCAAACGTCAACCGTTCTTAAGGTTTCTCGAGACGTGTGTGAGCCTAGTGTCACGCGGGCAACATTATGGGTCTCATGATGACAATTCCACTCCAGGGTGGAAAAAGATTTTCAACAGAGCTGCTTTACCGGTCAAAAAAACTGACTTACCTGTTAACCCTGAAAACTAGGGAGAACACTGCATACAAGTGGGATTGATTTTAACACCCTAAGCAATACCAAACCCCAAATTTTAACCCTAAAAGCAAATTTGAGCATCTTTGTACCCACAGCTGCATGTCTAGAAAGGATGACTGTGTTTACCTAAGGAAACCTCTCCTGGCAATCACTTCTGCATGGCTGTCATTTAAGATGATTCCTGACAAGAAATAGAAATTAATACAAGGAGAATTATGAGGAAATAAATTAGATGTAATGAGTCAGATGAAATAATATGGCAAACTCTTTGTCAATGTCTTGACAAAATGTTAGGAAAGCGCACATGGTGATCAAATGGTTAGGTAGATATGTTGAATCGTAGTCTCTGTAATTGTGCTGTTTTCTTAGAGTGTAACCTTTGCTCTGCACTGTCTCCTTCCACCCATGGCCAGGTGTATAAGCAAAAGGCCGGGAATATATAATGCTTAGTATTGATAGTGGGAGTAGTGATACTTATAATAAAATATTGCTTTATGCCAGTGAAACTGCAGTTAGGCACTGGGATGCCTGTGGTCTGAGGGCTTTATCTAACTTGTTTTTACCTACCTTGATTACTCATTTTCCTTCTTCCAATGCATTTGGAACCTGTTCCCATGGCAACCACATCCCTGGAGCACAAACATTCTGACAATGAACAACACAAGATAAATGAAAGAATGTGACGATTGATTGATTGATTGATTGATTGATTGATTGATTGATTGATTGATTGATTGATTGATTGATTGATTGATTGATTGATTCGATCTTGTACATAAAAATTTTTGTGAAAATATAAGCTGAAACTAAGCCATTGATATTCCTATTTAATGATAAACATATTAGGACGCAACATCTCTATTAACCTTGTTGCTGAATATTTTGTACAATGGCAGCCAAGAGTGTCCACTCGTGTTTACTTTGAGGTTTCCCCTTCTTGTTCAGTTTCTTGAAATGCTCACAGCACAACTGAGCTACTTTGTCAGCAAAATTTTCATCTTGTTCCCAACTCGCCATGATTCAAATCAGCACAGATCATCATCGCAAGCCGAGAGATAAGAAAGTTCTACATCAAGAGGGAGGGATCATCCTCAAGCAACCCGCCATCTTGGACGCGACAACACTAGGAAGACTGGATTCAGGCAGAAAATATATGACTAACCAGGGAGGGGTGAGGTAAGCTTCTGATTTAAGCAGACTGTCGCAGACTGTAAATAACTTTTGAAAGTATTAAAGTAAATTTGTTATTGGTTTTTACGTATAAAAATGTTCATTTAGTCTTTTGTAACTTCAAAAATGAAACAATTTATGTTGAGCTAGTTAACAACAAAACACCTTTACCTATCTCCCCAAGAAAGGAAGTTCTTCGCATCTTGCGGTTTTGTCCTTCTTTAATCGCGGGCTCACCTGGCTGTAGAGAAGGAAAAATGTTTTAGCGCGAATTTTTGTTTAGAAATGTTTGTGTTGGTAGGGAAGAGTATATTTCAACATGGTGATGTACGAAGTGCATTCCCATCCTGTTCGTCAAAAATACAAGACTCACATTTGTAGCAGAGCAACTCTTTTCCAATTCTTTGTCATTATTCTTACTTTTATACCACCACTAATTATTGCATTTGTGACACACGGTAAGCAACTATAAGCTTAAGCTTACTTGTAGCTACAGATTTCCGAATTCTAGTTCTTGGCTTTTCAGTTATTTTAGCTTCCTTTATGTCATGTTGAATCACAGGTTTCTGGCTCAAAGAGAGCTCTTATAGAGAGCAGCCTGATGTGAGGTTCAAACACGAAATTCTCTTGATCGTACAAGGAAATACCCCTGGCTCATTTCTGGCCTACAGCACCTTCCAAAATTTTAACCAGCTTCTGCAGCAAAGGCTTAGAATTCCACTGATAAAGGTGAGTAACATGACCATTTAATAAGCTTAAATTACTTGGGCAACTTCATTAGAGTTGCATTTCCGGAAATCGGAAATTGTATTACCTCAGATATCTCTAATTTTCAAACTTCTCCTTCCTTTAATAGCCCCCACATTATTTACTCCCGAACTGGCTTTTCAGGCTTCCTAAAATTTTGCCTGGACATTTGGCGTGAACAGTTTTTTATTTAATGCCATTTTGTTCAGCCTGTCATCATGTTAACTGTCACGACACCTGTCTAGTGTTAAATCAATAGATTGCCTTTGTACAGTATTACAGTGTAACTAAGAAAACCATGGATTCTTTAAGTTGTTTCTGGAACATTTTATTTGTTGGGCAAGAAAACCAATCTGGTGCTAGATGAATAAACCGCAAGACACTGCAGTAATTGTTTCTGTGGTTTGAATTTTTTTTCTTGTGGTTTGATCTCGTGTCTGATTGGTCACAGCACAATGAACACATTTCCAAAAGTGATTCTTGGTGTTCATGGTTTTCATTTCAGTCTTGTTTATCTTTTTAAGTCTTGGGAAGAGGATGTTAACCTGGATGGAAAGTTCGACAACCTTCACTTTAATATCCAGATTCCCTTGTCGGACTCAGAAACAATATACTCTGTACAACTGTTGCTGATATTTGATTATCAACTCCATGTAAGTGACATTTATTTAATTGTGCAGAGAGTAGAGTCTGCAAGCCTGATATTTTCAAGTGTCTTTTGTAGAGGATCTCTGTCAGTGAGCAAAAAGCAAATGATGTGGTAAAATATGATGCACCCTTCTATTATTAAATTGCTGATTCAGAATTCTTTATTTCACAGGTCTAACAAAGGCTTTTTCCAATAGAGTCCCATGATAAATAAGTCCATAAAAAATTAATGTTTTTGAACAAAAGCAAAACCAGGGCTGATTTTAGTATATTCCTCAAGATTTGATACTTGAAGTCTGTGCATTAACCAGAAGCTGCAGCTACAAGAAGATGCACAGCTATCCTCTTTGAAAGAGAGGAAGTCATATTAAACCAGTCAAAGCAATTGGCATAAGTTACTGTGCTCTGCAAAAAGAAAAAAAGGAGAAAAAGATGAAGAAAAAGCCCAAAAAGGAAGAAATGAAAATGAAACAGAGAAAGATTTAAAAATGTCACTTATCATGATGGGAAGATATAAGTCCTAACTCCATGGTGCAAGTAGAGTGCCACTTTACCACTAAAGCAACTGAGTTCCTTGATGTGCAAGGAGTTCAGATTTAAAATAATTATTGTTGACCACATGGGGTACCATACCATCACCATCAAATTAAAGTGACTTGCATGTGTTTACCCATTTCATAAGTGTGATGTTCCACTCCTTGTCTAGCAGCCATCTCTAACCAACACTGCATTTATATTTCTTCAGAAATATGTTAGCCTTCAGATGGAGAGCATGGCATATGTTCACTACTCATCTCCCCTGGCAGGGGCAGAGTTTTCTACTGTAGGAAAACTCAGATTGCAACAAGCTACACCCTTACCTCACAAAGGAACTCATACAGTGTATAACGTAAGTTAAATATGGTGCTGGTATAACAGTTATTGATCAAAGAATCCTAAAAGCTATCTTACCTGTATCTGTAATGTGGCTACTTATAATTAATTTAATTTATTATCGATTGATATCTTATTATTAGCATATGCAATTATCTTTAATAAGGAAAAGGACTCAATGCTGTGATTTTGCATTACAAAATAGGCTATGTATTTATGTACACACAGAACAAAAAATATTTGTAAAAAAATTTTTTTGAATATTTTGTTACAATAAAAAATCTTACCCACTCATTGTAGAAAGTTCAACTTGTCATCGTAAATACCAAAAAGGGCAGAGCAATAATTGCTCTGCCCTTTTTGGTATTGAATGTTCAGAACTTTTGCATAACAATTATTGTTATGCAAAAGTTCTGAACATTCAATTCCTACTAATATGCAACTCATTTCGATGTGAGTTTTGTTGTCAGATATTTCATCTTAATGTGATAGCTGGCAGAGATGTAACCTGTTCTTATTTTTTAATATATAAATTTATGATTTCATTTTGTGATCTTAGGTTTCAGTTATTGATGGTACAAGCTCGAATGTTGAGGCATACAACTTGTACAATGTTTTTTCCAGTTACATCCAGCGTAATGGTATGTAATGGTGGTCAGTGCAATAATGATAAATCTAAAATTTGAAAATGTTTTACTTAAAAATTGAAAATACTGTTTGCTTCGTGACTTTCGGAGACTTCCATAATTCAAGAGCTAGTTTTGTATTGTTCCAATGGTTCAATAGTTTTTCTGCTTCTAGTCACCACAGAATATGTTTCATATCACCCATTGTGGACCAGTGGACGTGCTTCAGGACAACCATTTGTTTTAAAAGGAACCGTCTTTTATCCAGAAGAGACAGTAATGTATCCTCAGCAGAACATGTTTATTGTTAGAAACCCTTACTCTACTCCAGCATCCATTCCTTGGAATTAAATCCTACAATTTTAATCAGTCTAATTATTAATTGTGGAACTTTCCATTGGTCTTGTGATACTTGCAAGAGTGAAATTCACATAGTTTCTTCAATCATGTTTGCATTGAGCTAACTGGTGGTGGTGGGGGGAGGGGGGGCAGGCCTTTAGTCAGAAATTGAAAATAGTGATAATTTCTTGAAAGTATGCTTCTCTGTAAAATTTTAAAAGCTTAGAACAGAATCGTAGCCCATAGCAAAGTTGTGTTTTCGGTGTCCTGTCCCTTGAGTGGAAACGAGGCTAGGGCTGACTTTTTTTGTTACAAACTTTCCTGCCTTTCGTATGTTAAGATGACAATCAGTAAATTGTTGGCATACAAACAAGATTTGAGTAGGAAAAAAAAACACAAAGTCGGCTCTAGCCTCACTTCCAGTTAAAGGCCAGGTCAATGTAAAATGGGCTGTTGATAATCTAAAGTGGGAGTGGGGGTAAGTTTCACATGTGCTTCAGTGCATCGTTCTTGCTCAACTGTCCTTGCAAAGAGGTTTTCTTTTTACATAGGCCTTTTCAGTTTATTTGGGTAATCCCTCCTTGTCACCTCAAAATGTTTTGTAGTAGTAGGCAACATAACGGGCAGGGGTCAGGCTTCTTTCCTGGGTGGGGGGGGGGGGGGGGGGGAGGTGGGTTGGTGGGTTCAGTGTGAAGTAATTAGCACCAAAAGAATCAGCTGTAGGCCTGCAGCAAAATTGCCAGCTGTTGGCAGATTTTAAGGGGGCTGTCTACCCTGTCATATATTCCTAACACTAGTCATTGTTCCCTTTGTTTACACTGTCCACCTTAACAATTATCAAGTTATCGACCAGGCTTCTGGCAGCTTATCAAGATGGCTTGGATCCAGTACCTGGCGATTCTTCTCATGTTTTTGTTTGTGTTTGGGAGAGTCAAGAGATTTGTGTTTGAAAACCAAGTGGTTACCACGGTGCCAGTGAAGATTGAAAAAGAACACCAAGAATAATGCCAGCTTAATTAAAGAACAGCAGCTGGGCTGGAGTGAGGAGATGTGCTTTTTTTTCTTTCCTGGCATCTGTCATATAAGTCATGTGTGGATTAAAAAAAAGGGCAAAATACAAATGAACTATATTAAAGTTGAGCCCATGACCTATAAACCATGACCTTCCACACACGGATCCATGTTCCACCATCATTCTCTTTATTAGTTTGTTCAGCGTCTTAAAGAAAGCCAACACTAGAGCTAAAGGAAGTTTTTTCAGGAGTTAGAGACAAATGATTGCATGAGTGACATATGGTATTTGCCACGCAAACATGATGCATTTCATGTAAACATTCTCTCTTGTTAGGTATTAGTTTTTTTGTTCACTCCTTGGCAGTGCACAAGGTTATTTATTGTAAATACTAAACATATAGTGGTTATATTGTCGTGTAAAGTAGCTTTTAAAACGTACTTTTACTACGTATGGACAGGTGCCTTTGAAGAGTGAAACTGAGTTAAACTAATGGTTGCATTACATATGATGATGTTTTTAGAAGGCATGGTCTATATTCATATCAATACTTGTCTTTTGTTCATGTTCTTTTGTAGCATTTTATTTTTTTTAGCCTGAGAAACATCTGTTTTGGTTTTAACCCATTTTGACGATTTCTCCAGCATTATACACTCAGATGTATTTGCTGAATGTCAGTTTAAATCTGCAGCTGAGGCACCAAGTGTAGTTCTTCTGTATATAAAGGCTTCATCAGTTGAGTTTCTGATTCTTATTCTGCAACTGTTAATGTCAAGACGTGAAAAGATTAATAAATTATTGACTTGGCATTACTGACTTGTGCTTCATAGGAAGTAAAGCACATACAAATCAGAGATTCTTCTTCTCTTTTTTTTTGGGGGGGGGGGGCGGGGTTAAAAGAAAATTGGACACGCTCATTTAATTTAATTCTAGATTTTAGACCTTAGATTTTAGACTTTGAATTACAGTTTTTAGATTTTAGATTTTAAATATTAGCTTTTTTCTTTTTTCCTTTTTCTACTAGGTTTTTAGGCTTTTATGTTACAGAACCCTTATTGATAACAGTGCTCTTGCTTTGAAGGGTTATCTTGTGAAATATTCCCTTAGATATTCGCTGGTGTTTGCGTATTTTATGTATGATTACTTGTTACTTTTCCGACGAAAAACTTTGGAAAAACGTCCGGACGTTCTTTCGGCTTATTTAGGACATTATTTTGGATGGTTTTCTTGGTCGCTGAAAATAAAATGAAACACCCATGACACTGGTAGACGAACGATTTTTTTGTTGATAACTTTGTGTACCAGACAGACCCACCGAAAAACAGGAGTTGACGAACATATGCAGTAAACGAACACCCCAACAAAGTTATTTTACGTCTAATTGTTTGTTTGTTGTTGTTATCTTACTCCATTCTCAGTTACAATTGACCGATTAACTTTCGTAACAATGCGTTGTTTACTAACTTTGCGTTTTAACTGTTTTTGTTGCCACCACAAATTTCATCCAAGACAAAAACTGGACGGTTAGCTGTGGCAAGTTGAGTCGGTTAAGGACGGTGCCTCCTAATAAAGGTGTATTTTTGCAAAGGTTATGACTATGGGGGGAAAGTAGACCTTAGCAAGGGTTAGTGGAATCCAAAAAGAAAAATGTGAGTAACCACGCATTTTTCAGAGAAAATTAAGCTACCATAATTTCAAAAAAGCGCTAAAATACAAAGAATGTGTGGCAATTTCTATCCAAATTTAAGCTCAATTATCTCTGAAAAATGCGTGGTTACCCCCAATTTTCTTTTTGGGTTCTGATAGCCCTTGCTATGATCTGCTTTTTCCACGCGGTCATAAACTGCGCAAAAATATTGTTATATTAGTGGGCAAATTCCTTAAGAAACTTGAATATCCCGAGATGCGCAGAACGTATGCGCAGTAACAAAAGGAGGCACCGTCCTTAAGTGTAAAAGTTAGAGTCTAACTCTGAGATGTTAGTTTGAATATAGCTAGTAGACAAACCTCTACCAACTAGGATTAAAGAAATGGACGGACTGTAAAATTCCGAACCTCAACACTTTATAATGCTGGATCACATTATAGGTTTAATGTAGTCACGTGGTCTTTTTCGAAGCAACAGGTGTTTGTTTAACAGGTGTCGTGAAATTGACTGGTCTTTGGGCGTTGTTTGTTTGGCGATAGAAGAATAAAGCCTTGGAGATCCAAACTAAAATAAACATTGAAAAACGAACAACTTGCTTGAAAACGTGTCGAAAACGTTTTCTTCGCGCGTCTTGTAGATGTGGTGTTTTCATCGACTTGTTTTCTTTTGAAAAAATCTAGGACACATCTAATTCGCGCTTTTTCTTTTTTCCGCTTGGTTAACAACCAAATTGCTAGTCTGAGTGGCAATGTTGAACGTGATTTTCCTCTGAAACATCTTCAAATGCTGTTTCACCTCCATCAAATAATGATGTTAATAACGATTCAGATGTGGAAGAAAGACGGGTGGTAAGAAATGAATGAGGTTTGTTTTCAAAACAACGTCTAAACACAGCTATCGCGTTTTGAGAAAATTGATACACTTCTCTTATTTCACTGTAGAGTTTTCCAATCTCCAAAAGCACTTTCAATTGGCAACATAAATATTCAGCTAAAGAATCCGAACACTTCAAACTCGCTAACTGGCACAAATACCTTTTTAAAACTTTCTAAAAACGAAATGACAAAAACCAAACAGAAAGCCACATTTTATGTTTTGTTCAAATATCATTCTTGGGCAACCCTGTTTCCTCATTCCAACAGATTTCCATCAATCTTATAATCAAATTAATAGGATCTCTTTTTTGATGAAGACGCAGTCAAGAATCTAAAAAAAGAAAAGAATCAAACCTCTGAAGGCAAATGTAAACACGAATCGCTTGACACTGATGCGACCAACCCTGAAGTAAACATTTATTGTGTTTTTAACTGTCGTGCTAATAAGTTGAGGTGTGGTTGAATGGTCTACTGTGTGTGAATTGCCAGTTATGAGATCATGGCTTTGACGGGTGAGGCAAATCAATGGGTGCGGCTTACATTCATTGTTATTTCCAACATACTCCCACAAACAAACCGCTTGAGTTTGTACAACCTGCAGTTGTGCGTTCGAAGTATAAGCGGTGATAGAAAGGCGAAAAGAGCGACCAGGCAAGTGGCGAAGGTTTTGAACATATTACGTTTCTGTCAGCTCTCTCTGGAAAACACTTGCTTTCAGACAAGAAGTTGGAAGCCGACCGAAAACGTGCCTTGCAAAATCGTGCAAAGTAGACCTGTCTGAAAGAAATCTGGAAGAAGGCGATAAAACTTGGAACAGCATCAAGGAAAATCACAGTTGGAAATCCGGAGTTTTTAGGCTGGATATTTGCCTTTTTCGGTGGCATAGCGGTCTTGGAATGAACCTTTGCCGGTTGTCTCTGTGAATAATCGTTTCTGTGTTTTGAACGTGAATTTCGTTGATCTTGCCGGAAGCCGTTTACACGTACCGTACAGAAAACTAACAAAAATCATGCCTGGATATGAAGTGAAGTTCGCAACTCCTCTGGACAAGGCATTCGAGTGTCCAATTTGCCTTATAGCGCTTCGAGAACCGGTACAGATAACACCTTGTGGGCATCGCGTGTGTAACACTTGCTTGCAGCCGATTTTAAGGTAAGTAATATTCTCAACATAACTGCCAGTCCGCGGCAAACTGCAAACTTTTGTCGCATTTCTCTTAATGACTACCTCAACCCTAATAATTTAGATCGCGCACGCCAAGACACAACATTCGCTAGTAGTTGTTGTACGTTCTCGGGAACTGTTTGCCTGACAATGTGCTGACACTTTAGGAAGCAACTCAATTGCGGTTACTCTTGAAAATAAACGTAATTAACAAAACAAAGCATCAAACAGTTCACTGAACTGATTGAGCTACTTAGGATGCAAACTGCCGAACTTCTACAACCCTTAAATCACTTTACTTAGGTCTCAACGGTATTTAGCACAGAATGCTAATTGGGGACACCTCCAAGATCGAATTGGAATTTGGACAGACCATGCAATTCTCGAACGTTTGTTTTTCTAAAATTCTAGTGTTAACTAGGGATCTATCAAAACAAACGGTCGCCGGAAGGAAAAGTATCAAATTAACAATAAAAAAGATAGAGGCTACAGGTAAATACATAAAGTATAAATTGCGTCCGACTTGCGATTGCCTTAACAACTCTGTTATCATGATAACAAACTGTGTGCAAACATGCGCAGGTGTTAACTTAACTGATTCCAGTTCATGAAAACTATTGTGGACGATATCGCTTTCGTATCTAAATATCATGAATTGCATTATTTATTGATTCAGTGTCTGATTAAAACAGACACAGAAATCAAGTACAGCTGGTACCAGCTGTTTTCCGTTGCCGTTAATAGCTGCATTAAACTTTATTCGGAATAATGTGAAGGGAAAGGACTTTAAAAGCTTAAATATCTAACTTTTCTCCTCAGAAATAAGAGGCCACGTTGTCCACTCGATAACCTAAACTTTGATCCATCAAAGGTGAGGAATATTTAGTATGTTGTATCTGAAATATCTTTTTTCTCCTTTTTCTCACCATTCTGACCATTGCTAACCACTAGAGAGTCACTAGAGTTCCCGTAGCTCAGTGGTTAGAGCATCCGACTAATGCACCATCTGGAACTCAGACTTTTGTCTGAGTTCCTCTCTCCACACATCATTCTATTGTCATTTTTTCTCTTCAATAAGGAAACACTTGCTCCAAGTCAACAACGGGATCTCCTCTGTAGCACCGACGTGCGGCTTAAGAGGGCTAAGCTAAGCTTCTTTTCCCACTTTTTGTCCCCAGGTTTTCTCTGACAATGGCTGTCACAGACAAGTTCTTGACTTACAAGTGTTTTGCTCAAACCTAGAGAAAGGCTGCGAGTGGACTGGACCGCTCAGTGAAATGGAGGTGAGACGCATGTGATTCAAGATCGCAGGCTGTTTTAGTTTTGTCGTTTGGGTGTTGTTGTTGTGGTCGCCGTTTTGACTTGTTTCCTTGCTTTTTTTTTCTTTTTTGTTGTTGCTGTTGTTTTTCTACTAGCAGTTTCCCGCTGTTCTCTGAAGTGTCGTTGTTTTTGTTGTTGTTTCAATTTTGTTTGTTTGTTTGTTTGTTTAAAATTTTAAATATTTAAGATAAACTTATAAAACCTCGACGTTTCGACGTCGTCATGACGTCATTATCAAGAGAAAGATAATTATTCTAAGATTGCGAGAAGACCTATTGAAAGTTGAAAAAGTTGAAAAAAAATTAGCATAAGGCATTAAACAAAGACCTTGGCGCGAATAGAGTCGGTTTACACGTCAGTATTCGCGCCAAGGTCTTTGTTTAATGCCTTATACTAATTTTTTTTCACATTTTTCAACTTTCAATAGGTCTTCTCGCAATCTTAGAATAATTATCTTTCTCTTGATAATGACGTCATGACGACGTCGAAACGTCGAGGTTTTTTAAATTTATCTTTAATATTTACTTGTCTTTGCTTTAGCAAATAGTAGCAACTACATTCGATAAACCCATTCATTTTCCTGCTTTTTTCATCGTTTTGTAATTGCTTTATTACACACTCGACGTTCGTGACTGCGTCTATGATTAATTTGGTTTTAGATTTAAGGCTAGCTTCGTTAGAAATTACATGAAAATGGTACTTATAAGTTTTCTTTTGCCTTTTGTTTAGCATCACCAAGATGTGTGTAACTACGCTGAAGTGTCGTGTCCACAACGCTGTGGAGCATCCTTAGAACGAAGACGAGTAACGGATCATTCCCTTGAATGTGTAAACAGACTAGCACTCTGCACACACTGTGACCAACAAGTAGTCTTCAACCACATGAGTGTAAGTCTTATCTTTCTTGAACAAAATTTACTGGCTGTTAGCAAACAGAAAAAAACTTGCTTTGTTTTGTCTGTTGCAGTTACATCTTCAATCGTGTGCCTCGTTCCCAGTGCCCTGTCCTCTTAACTGTGGTGAAACCAATCTCACCAAGGAAAAGGTTTGTTATTTATTTATTTCTAATTGCAGGCCACAGAAAGTGGGAGGAGGAGAAGGGGTAGGCTTGTTAGAGAAGGAGCTTACCGAAATGTTACTTCCAAAGAGGGGTGACTTATTACAAAGGGAACTTAGCTAGTAGGGGGCGGGGAGTTAACAGAGCTTTTACGGTACCTGTCCCTTTGCCATGTGTTGTTGTAAGCAAAAAAAAAAACTGATGTTACAAATTGTCGCGTTTAATTATAAGTGCACGAACAATTATTTACGAACTATAACACAGCGTTGCTTTACAAATCGACGAGCGCGCTACGTTTCACTTTAGATTTTGGCGCATCAATATTGTGTTGAAATTGTCATTGACATCGTGTAACTCGTGTAACGTCACCTTGAGAAAACGAGGATGTTGATCAAATGGTGAGTACCCCTGAAACGAGGACATGGATCATGCACAACAACTCCAAACCTTTCAGCCCGAATTCCACACCAATGCCCAGGCAATTGTTCTTCTCGTAGACTTCGGTCCCCTGGAAAAAGGTGTGAAAAAAAGTGACATTTGTTTAAACCTTTATTTTTCGAGTAGCCCCGCAGCTCTTAACAACCTCTAATTTCATTGGACCTTGGTATCACGCAGCTCTATTGTTCGCGGGGCTAGGGTCCATTGTTTTGTTGTTTGGTGTATTGTTTTGTCAGCAAATCGGAGAAGACCTTGTAAGAGCTGCGACATCGCCCTATTTTTCAGTGTGGTTTCAATTAAAAATGTTATCAATAACACATTCCTTGGATGATCTTGTTTGTTTTTTTGGCTTTAAAACCGATTAAGTATTGATGTAAATGCAATTTCGCTGTTTTCTGAAATCATTTAAGGCCACCAATCCGTTCGTCATGTTCTTGTTGCAAATTAAGTTTGTTGTTGTTGTTGCTGTTGTTACATATTTGTTGTTTTTTGGTGTTGTTGTTATTGTTTTGTTGATGTTGTCTTATGACATGAGCCCTTCAAGTCCTGATTCTCTTCAATTTTCTCCTTAATTGAAATACTAATTGTTTAGATAATTACTGATGAGGATAACGGAACTCATTAGATTTTGAAATTGCTTTGTTATATGCCCAATCAGACGAAAATTGCTTGTAGCACCAGGGCTTAATGGGTTAATCATCTGTATTTGTACGTTGCCTCTTTTGTCTTGTCTATCTGCCTTAGTTGTTTTGTAGGTGTGTGCGTGTTGTTGTTTTAAGCTGCCCCGTGGTCAGACGTCCCAAGACAGACTGTACAGACACGACTCGTACATTCAACGGCAAGAACAGAGAACCTCACAGACCGTCCACTGACGATAAAAAATCTTTAAGGGTTTAATGGAAATATAGTGACAATAAAACTGTAACCAGTCTCCAAGACAGAGCCCACGTGCTCCCTGGCTAGTGGTCTGATTACAGACCACAGAGAACGTGGGCTCCGGATACGGGATAACAGTCGAAGTAGCAGTAAAAGATATGAAAATCAGGATAAAAATTAGAGTGAGACTAAAACTATGAAAACTTTTGCCTGGTTTGAAGTTAAGTTTAAAAAGCTAATTACATAGAAACCAAAATGGTCACATTAAGGTCAGCAGATTAATTGATTGTTGCTTCTGGAACAAACAAATGGGCTAGGATGATACACAAATAATTTGGATTTATCAGCTGAGTTGATGATAAATCCAAATTTTTTGTGTTTCACTTCCCGTCTCCGACGCAGCACCACAGTTTCTTCAGAAACTGACTCCCTTGTTTGTTTGTTTGTTTGTTGAACTAGGATGATAAGCTGCAAAAAGATTAAAAAGGAACCAATTAGTCATGTTAAAACTCGTGTTAAAATTTATATAAAGTCGCTGTCTTGTATATATCGGATGTAAGAGTAGGTAAAAAGAATTGAATAAGGATACTCTTGGAGTTTCAAGCCTTGAAGCCGATTCATAAGTCACAACTTTTAATCGCAACCGTCAAATGCAACTTACGCTCTGCTTACAACTCGAATTATTTTGCATCATGCAAAACTTTCAGAGCCTCTCAGTTTTAAAACACTTGTAACCCGCATTCTTATATGTTTGTGTTTCTCTCGTTTCTTTCCAGCTCGTTGTTCACATGAACACCGAATGTCCGTTGCTTGTGATACCGTGCAAATTCCTTGAAGCAGGATGTAACTTTAAGGTACTAAATACGTAGCAACTATAAATAATTAAATTAAGCGTGCGAATGGTGTTTTGAAAGTGCTCGTGATTTAGTTTACGACATCAGCCCCGAATCCAAGTCAATTTCAATGGTGACCAAACTATTTGCAGAAACGTAGCCCTGGAAATTTCCTGTCCATTTGAAGGAGTTACTGTCCATTTTAAACAGATATAGTGGTTGTGTCCTCTACTCCGTAGTCCGGCAAGCTTTGCACTCTCGCACATTCTAGATCAGTCCGCCAAAATTCATTAAAAACTATGTTATACAAATCTTTACTATAGGCAGAAAGATGTAAAATGAAAGACCACTTATCTACCAGCACCGAGTCCCATCTGAATACGCTATGCGAGTTAGTGTACTCCCAAAAGAAGCAACTAGAAAACCAGAGAGAAAGGATTCAGCTACAAAAGGAACACATTCAGCTACAAAAAGAAACGCTTCTACTTCAAAAGCAGGAGATCATAGACGTGCGAAGTCGCACTGCAAATGGAGAGTTTATTTGGAGAATCACAGACTTCACTCGCAAACTGATGGATGCTAAATCAGGGCGTGCCCCCGAACCGATGATTAGCGAGCCTTTCTACACCCACCCCCACGGGTATAAAATGTGTGCGGGGCTGTGGCTCAATGGCGTTGGCACAGGAAGGGGCAGATACATATCTGTGGGACTTCAGGTTAGTACAGCTGAAAACGCTTTGATTAGAACAGGAGCTGATGAGCTACTGATAAGAACTATAATCGAGGACGTGGGGACCTTTTTCAATACCTTTGAGTGTCATCGGCACCTAAAATGTCAGCGGCTGGGGATATTTAATATAGCCTTTTATTTAGAAAAATCGCCCCCCCCCCCCCCCCCTAGCTCGCTTTTCGTGGCTGTTGTGATTCCAAGCTCGTGAGCCTGCAAGCAGGATGAAGAAATAAATATTTGCAGTTTCAAAATACTTCCACTCTTTCTACCTTTATTTGGGGTTAAATGCTATCTTTGGGAATGTAATCTCGATCTAGCTGTATCCAAACATGAAAACTCTATCTTTTCTCTCAGAGAAAGGTGTTAATTCCTAGGCTGTGGGCAGCACGTTTTCAACCCATTTTACCCGTTCATTATTTTAGGTTCAAGTTGGAGAGTATGACTCCATTCACAAGTGGCCCATATATCCTAGGTACACATTCACCCTACTTGATCAGCGCGATGAACACAAAGACAGAAAAGAAATAACGGCACACTTCGACCCTCAATGTATTTCACGACCATCTGCAGACAGACAGCTCGGGAAAGGCGCTAGAAGATTTGTGCTTCAAGAGGACATATGCGACAGCTCTTACTGCAAAGACAACACCGTTTATCTGAAATTTCACGTGGCACTAAAACAACCTCCTTCGGGATTTTTTAGAGTATAAGAGAAATCCAGTCACATTGTTTGAGCCCTTGATCCTATTGATCAGCAGAGAACGAAGCGTGTGCAGCAAGAAACATGGGAGATTGAGATCATATCTTCAGAAATTGAAATCTTGGTATAAAAACATGGACTCTTCACGTTGCTAGAAAAGTTGCTTAGAAATTTTTAATGCTTAATACTGTGATTAGTAGTAATCGCAATTTGTTAAAAACAAGCAAAGAATAGATGAAAATCAAAAGTCAACTGAAGAATGCAGTATTATAGTCTAAATATTCATTACAAATAAAATTGAGGACTATAATACCTGGATTCTAAAACCTTAGCTTGCTCGGCTCAAACATTAGCCTTGTGAAATCGCTATGTAACAAACATATATATGTATTGCTTAATATATTGTAGAGGATCTCGCCAAATGATTATGAAGTTGACCTTTGCCTTGCTCTATGCCTTCATCCCACTTTATTTGTCACGGAGATTTTGCTGTGTTTGGTCAAAACAGTGCTAAAATTAAGACGTTTTAGCTTTTGCTTAGACGCAGAATGCTTCTCGAGCACCCAAACGAAGAAACGGTCTTGAGGATGGACAAATCAGACACATGAGAGGAACGTGAAAAAAAAATGGCAAATTTTTTTCAAGTTGCATCCATTTTCTCCTGGCCATTCAGAACCAAATGGTACTTATCAGTAACTTCAGTACACTAACAGAGAAATTTTGAACAAACCTGGGCGAGGGTTTCGACGATGCAAATGAACGTCGGCTTTTACCTTTCAATTCCGTGTTAGTTAAAAAGGCGTAACATCTGAAAACAACCAGAAAAATGGCGAGAATAGAAAAAGTCATATTTGGAACTTGCAACCAGAAATCAGTAATGAGACACCCTCCCCGAGAAGAAACAAAACAATATGAAGTTTATTTCAATTCCGATGTAAGTAACATTCAAGACTATTTTTCCATCAGAGTACGGGAGGCGTTTTTCGTAGACAATCAGAATCTGAATCGGGAGTTTGCATATCTGAGTTTACGTTCAACTTATTACAACAATCCTAGATTGTAATCCAAACGATCCACGTGGGAGGTGGATGGGAATTTCGTGAAATTCAATGAAGTCCCGAAAGATTTGGTCATCTGCACAACGTACGTGAAAACAGAAACAATCTGGTAAACCCAACTCGCAAACTAGACAGGGTCATAGGAACGCTTCCAATTTTCATACTTATACGAACTGTACTATCAGAAGAACAAAAACGGACTTTAAAAGAATACCCAGTAGTAACACTTGCGCAAGCAGAAGAAAAACGAGCACTCTGTTTTTCTTCTAATGTTGTCCCATAGTAAATACAAGAAAATAGGTATGAAGCCCAAAAAATTCTTTGTTTTGTATTTTTGTTACAGTTTTAAGCCTTGACCGTGCACAAAACACAATAGGTTTTGAACTGTGTTGCAACAACTAACCAACAGAAATGTTTCTGTCAAGTTATTCAACTTCATTGTGTGAACATACAACAAAGATTTTGTACACGGTTCAGGTGCTTTCAATGCAAATTGATCGTGAGACGCCTTTGTGTTGGCCTTTGAAACTGACAAGTCTCTCGATTAACTGTGATTATCCCCACCCACTAAGAACGATAGCGCCATAAGAATTAGCAACGGGAAAACCAACGTGTTCGTTTTTCTTGTGCCTATACCGGCTTATGTCGCATCAGTTATTCCTAGCGAGGGAAACATAAAAAGAACAGTCTGTTCACCCTTCTAATGTTTATGCTTCTTGTTTTTGACAAGCTGCTCTCTCTGGTTTATGAGCTTACGCTATCAGTTATTTACAATAATTGTGAGTTAACCCTTGAAGTCCCAACACCAACAGGCATATTCTCCTCACCAGTCTTCACATACCTTTTATGATACATGTTGGACGAATTTGTTTAATAACCATCAAGACATTTTGTTTGATGATCAATTTCTACATTCTCATGAGCTGTACGTTGCCCGGGCAGTGATATTGTAAGTAGAAGTTAATTACTTGTCACTATTGGGACTTAAAAAAAGGGTTTATCAGTAAACACTTATCCACGTGCAACAAGCGAATAAGCAACCAGCATGCTTCCAAAGCCGATTATGACTGTCAACAGTACAATTATTGCTCTTTCCAAGTCGGGCATCCTGATAAGCTGTACACCTGCTTGCATTTCCATTTCAACCATTGCCTTGAGGGACTCCAGGCGACTGTTTATTTGACGGTATTGGTAGCGCTTTATGTTAACTTCTTCCCAAACGACCCTGTAATCTCCGAGTTTCTTAGCGATCAGGTAACAGAGCACTGCACCTCCAACTCCAGCGCAACCTAAGAGAGCTCCTCTTAGGTTGGCTCCTGCCTGCACGGCCTTTAAGGCGTCAATACCAAATGCTGTTGAAAGGTAGAAACGTTTGTTTCAGGCTTGTAGATAAAGGAGCCAAGTAGTTTCAGTTTCGGCCAGTTTCTCCCGAATTTTTGTTCTCAGTTTAGCCCGCCGAATAGAAAGCGTCCGAGCTGTATTACTACTTAACTAGCTTCACAGCGATTAACTACGTCGCGTGCATGGTCTCGTGCTTGCAACAAACTGACAAAAGCACTTGCTACATATACATGTAATTGAGCTTTGCCATATTTCTCAAGCCAACTTAACTAATATTTATTTGTGCAGCATATTAAACAGGGCCACAAAAAATTACTGCTAAATAGCTTTCACTTGGACCGTTAAATCTTGGGTTTCATCGACAGGCTGAAAACCTAGAAACACATAACAGTTTTGATTAAGGTTAGACTGAGAGTATAAGGGCTGAAACTAACTGACGTTACAGCAAAATTCGTACGACCTTACCCAATGTGAATGCTGCTGCAACTGCCAATCCAAAGCCATATTTAACTGCCTGTTCCTTTGCCTTCCCATGTAACTGCTCAATTATTTCGCGTGCGTTACTTAAAGTTTGCTCGCAGTCTCTGATGTCAATGGCGGTCCTTAGACGGTTTGCTTCTAGACGTCGAACAGTCTGCGGATTACAATTATAGCAGTTCTCGCAAGCCTCCATTACCTGTGAAACAGAGCAAAATGATAGGAGGTAATGCACTGACTGTTCCTAAGGTGGGATTCTCTTGATCAATGCTGTAGAACCGCTGGTCATGTAATGATTTATAATGACAGACCCTATAAGCTCGAGGGTAAGGGGGGAGGGGGGTGCAACATCGCAAACAACATTGCACGCATTTCTCAGCTAAGCTCAGTAACTAAAGGTAGGCCGATATTAAAGGGGTACCCAACGAGAAAATTTTAGTAAAATACTTGAAATATCATTTCCTGCTTTCTGCTCTGTGTCGAGGATTTTTAGAGACATTTGTGTAAGCTAATACAGGTTGATCTGTTCAGCGTTTTTAGCTGGAAGTTTAGGCCGCAGAAAAGTTTAGGAAACAGAATCCTATCTGCCGAATTTCCGAGCTACTGATAGCCCTCCGAAAATGCTAGCTGACCTTATTTTACACTCTGAACGACGTACTTGTCCCTCTGGAAGCAATAGGAATTAAGTCCCCTAGCTACGAGGGTCTGAGGTGATGTCTCACTCCAATATATCGCAGGCGATTTAAGCCTCACCGAACAGATATTTCCCGAAAAGAACCGTTGGGTGCCCTCCCCCCCCCCCCCACCCTTTTTAAATCGATACGATACGAGAACGATATTGTGTAAGATTTTATGTAAGACAATTCTAACATTAAGCCAGTTTCTTTGGTTTTACCTCGTCAATTAGCCAGTTGCATGATTCCTGGATTTCTGTCATCTTTGCAGAAGCAGCAGCGAGAAGGCGTTGTAGCTCATCGTAGTTGCACGCCATGTTTTCTGGTATACGACCATTAAACAAGCCCCCAACTTCCCGACTGATCCAAAACATGGCGTTAAAAGCCGCCTCCGAAGACAGATTTTGTGCAACAAGCCTTGCAGCCGACAAAATGACATTCAACAGAGCATTCCATTGCTTTTTCGACTTCTGCTCCATTTGTTCTAAAGTGGCGGTGGCCCGTTGTATGAACTTCAAAGCTCTGTGAAGGAATGAGCCTTCGTTTCCACTGTTCATCTGTTGATTTATTACAGACAATAGCTCCCTTAAGGCCACTAGAACTCTCTCTGTTATGCCAATGTAATCCATTCTCTTTCACGGCAGTCAGCTCCCTTTAGGTTTAAAATAATAAGAACAAGTCGGTTTCACACAGTAATTTTTCTCCAAGGGAATATGGCTTAATTCATACTGGCTTGGCTCTTGTCAGGAACTACATACGTATAACTAAAGTTGGAATGTAAAGTAAAACCTAGTGGCCCATCACGCCGTCACTCACTTCGTACATCCTCGGTTTCCATATCAGAGCATGGAGCCATCAGAGGTGATGCTGCTTTCCTGGATGGGGTGCTAGTTTACTAGAAATCGGGGACTGGTTGTCCGAAAGCCGATTAACACTAACCCTGGAATAAAAATTGTCCGAGGTTTCTGTTTTCTCTTCTTTGAAAGCGTTGCCACTTCTAAGTTTCAGTTTCAGTTCGAAAGCAGCCCAAAGTCAAACAGTGCAAAGCGAAAATAGTTTACAGGAATCCACGTAGTTAGGCTATCAAACTGACTTCAAAATTGACGCTAATCCTGGGTTAGCTTAACCCCGCTTTGAACAACCAGGCCCTGGAAAGGCTGACTCTGAACCCCCGGTTATGGGTGTTCATATATTCAAAGAGAAAACAGGAGGGAGTACGTTCATTTCTTGTCCTGTCGGGCTATAAGGACGCAAAATGCAGGAGAAGACGCCCAGTTCCTGCCATCGTGTTGTTTCTTAGGCAAGAAACTTTACCCCACATTGTCTTTCTCCACCCAGAACCAGGTTGTTCAAAGGAGGATTAAGCTAACCCAGGATGAGCGTCAATTTTTACTTCCGTATTATAGCCAAAACGATGCAGATTCATGCAAATCCCTTTTGCCCTACATTTTGACTTTCGTTATTTTCAAACAGTCACTTGTTATTTGCTGTGAGAACTCTTTTAAATAAGAGAAACAGGAACCTTGGTCAAATTTTTAGCCCAGGTTAGCGTTAACCGGCTTTCGAACAACCGGGCCCAGGTGTATAAATGAGCTACCGGCGACATACTGCTGGGGGCAACCCTGCGATGGACTAGCATGATCCCCCTTCAGGGGAGAGTAGCAATACTCTCAGTTACGAAATGCTACAGAAACCGTGATAAGCTCTGGCCGTGTGGGGCCTCTTTGACTCGTGTGCAACTTTACTTTTACCATGTAGGAGAAGAGATCTATACCAGGTGACCTGCAGAGGGGCCATAAATATCGTGTCAGCATGAGAAGTATCGTATCGGAAGCGAGAACAAGGACAAGAAATGAACTCCCTCCGGCGACAAAGCGGTGTGAAAATAGCGGAAGTGAGATAGTGAAAACAAGAAATCGGGGCGAGAGCTGAACGCGCGACAGTAAAAGCGAGAAAATGGAACTGAGAGAGTAAAAGCGAGAAAGTGGAAACGAGAAATAATAGCGGAGGTGATAAAAATGCATGAAACCGAGAAAGCGAAAGCGAGAAACTCAGTATATTTGGATCGACGAGAACGTGTTGTACAAGCTAGAAAGTGAAAGTAAGAAAACGGAAGTGAGAGAACAGATATGAAAAAAGCAGAAAGAAAGTTGTTCGATAGAATTATTTTCTTAACTTCTCCAAGTTCGTTTGTTTTTATCTCCGCTTCCGTAACAAAATCAAGTGCACTCCATGGCTATCTATCACAGTATTCGAACAGTATTGTCATTTGATAGTAAGGTCAAGGGAAATTCCCTCGTGAATTAATTATGCTTTCAAGAAGACTTTTTTACATGTAGTACATATTTAATCCCGCATCTCACTTTTCTAAGGGAATAGAGTCATTAGAATCACAAAATCCAACGAAAAGCTCACCTGCATTGCAAAGACTCACCCTGATGAATTTTCTGTAATTTGTACTCAGCTTTCTCGACAGTCAAAATGCGACAAATCGTGGTATTGAAAGTAGCAAAATCTTCCTATTTTTTTCACTGATGGGTTAAAGTGCTACATACTGGAGTACATACTACGCAAAACCCAAAAACGTGTTGTCACAGTGCTCATTTTTCGCCAAAAACAGTAAACTTAAGCTTGAAAAAGTTCAAAGACCTAAAATCAGTGTAACATCCATGAAGAATAAAGGTCGTCATCAATGAACAGTGATCATGAATTTTTCTGCAAATATTTTCTTATAGGCGATGCACGACCGATAAAAGTTTCCGCTTTCCTTTCCTTTCAGCAGTCAAAGCCTACAAAACCGCGATACTTTATTAGAAACTCACCGGTAGGAGTGAAATTGGTCCTTTCACAGTTCTATCGCGGTTTTAATGAAGGAAGCTCTTCAATGACGAAGCGTTCAGCCACTGTCCGATACAATCTCTTTCCCAGGGCCCTTTTCAACGAGGTTGTGACCGCTGTTCTTTTGTTTTGATTTGAATCGGTCTGAGACGAGTTTCACTTTGTATGTCGTAGCGTGCCGTCAATTCAATCCAATCAGATATTTATAGAATTCAGTATCGGTTTTGTACATAACCTTATTTCCAACTGCTAAAATACTTGACGGTTGGTTTGTTCAACAACAGCAACTTTATTTTAATTATTACTACTATTACTTAGACTAGTCAATACAAATAGAAATTGAGAATACAATATATGGTGTCTTAAACCTTTGTTATAAATTTTCAAGGTTTAGACCACTGCAAAACCGTGTACGATCAAAGCTTCCTCTACGTTGGATCACTAGATCGTGAACAGTCGAAAGAAGATAAAATATAGAAATAATGCAGACTGGTCAGACAACGTGCAAGAGGCTTAAATACAATATTTCGGCTGGCCAACACCAGCCTTCTTCAGGTTTATTGAACGAAACGCGAATTTACATGGTCTTTAAAAAATGAACCGGAAATAACAGGACAGGGCTACGTGATGTGAAAAAATACTGAAAAAATAATAATAATGAAATAAAAGCGGAAATACAGTATAATAGAGATAAGGAAAAAGCTGGTTGGATTACATTTCATCTCTTCTGTTAAGACCTGCAGGCTCCAGTGTGTTTCCTCGGTGGATGAGGAATGCCTCACGAGCCTTTCTAACTGAATCACGATTAGTATATAATTTTCACGCCGGGTCAGCTGTCGGCAATTTTTAGTCACGCCAATGTCGCCAAAGATGGCGGCCTGGCCGTTGTTTTTACTAGTAGACCTGGGAACTAGTTTACCGGACTATATAAAGCGCTCGATTTGCAACCCGGGAAAGCGCGGGCTGAATCGAAACCGAACTGTCGTGAGAGCGCGAAAAATAGGGTTTATTTTGGTACCAAACTCGACGGGAAAAGTTAAATATGTGATAATTCCTTCGCCGTTGCTTTAGCTCCATTATGGGGCTAAAAGGAACCGGCCTGAAAATGGCTAACTTTAGCTTCAAAAGGCTTTTTCGTTCTTCTGAACACAGAGTCGAGTGCTAGAATTTTGGAATCTTCAGGCCTTCGGTAAGAATCGTATGTTTTTTGTTTTGGTGATTTTGCTTTTCTTTTACAGAAATATTGCTTTTTCTTTGGGGTATTTTGTATGAGATGCTCGTACGAATCGGCTAGTGCTTACATTACTTGTCTTATTTTTCTGAATCTTCAACAACAGTGATGCCTATTAGGCGAAATGCGTGTAACCGCTTTGCTGTAGGGAAATTCGTGAAGGCAAGGAAAAGCCTGCAGGAAGAGCTAGCGAAAGAGAAAGCCAGCCTCTCAACAGAGGTGAAAACCTTGCAGCGAAAAGTCCAGAGACTGGATAATAAGGTGAATTTAGAATCATAAGCTTCTAGCTGTTGACGTGAAATTTATCCACGACTGCAATCCGCTTCTATTTTTGTTTAATATCCTCGTCATGTTTACATATTCTTTGCTCATCTATTGATGATCATTTAATCTATATGTTTTCGCTTTTTTATCCGGCATCGGGCCTTCAATTAAATAAAGATCGACCTTATTTTGTAATACGATCCAGTAAGAAATTCTTCTTAGACAATAACAACACAAGTAGTCACGCAGCTGAGGAGAAATCGGCATTTGATCTAGTAAAAACTTGCTTATTTGGTTTTGTTATTGAAGGCGAATGAAAGTGAATCAAAATGGACGACAAAAGTGCGTACAACTGCATGAAGTTTAATATTTGGAATATAATTAAAATATATTTACATATTTAAACACAGAATCATTGCAGCTTTGTGATTTTGACGTTTTTTATAGACACATAATATTTAACCAAACCAACAGATTTAAGCAAGAGCATGTGGAGACTTTGGTCTTTAAATGAATGGGTAAGGTTTGAAAAACGATGGAATGCTTTTTGCCAGCTTGCTGTGATATTATAAGGGTGGCCACTTGTAAGATAAAGTGTGGCATAAACTTAAATAATCAGCCTGGTCATAATTGCATCTTCTGTTGAAACCTCCCATTAAAAAAATAGAAATACAAAAATCTGATCAAAACAGATTTTAAAAGTTACATGCTACAATAATATTATAACTTTTACAACAGGTGATATTTATTGACAGTCAATAACCATGGATAAGTAATTTTATAGTGCTGAGAAAAACCACTGCAGTCCACATATCCATGATGAAATGATAAAGTTAGAAGTTCAGAGATCTTGTTAAACTTGAGCTCTGTTCTTGCGAGGGTTGTTCCATGCAGAACTTGCAGCCCACCTGCGCTTAGGTGTAAGCTAATATAATATTTTTCAGAAAAAGGAACTTGAGCAAGGTCTTCCAGCTGAGAGTCAACAAAAGAACTTTCACACCCCAGAAGGTGAAATAAAGATAAATGATTCTGTCATTTTTGTATGAAAATATATCTGATCATATTAATAGTTAAAGGCAGGAATTGGGGGAGGGAGGGTGGGGGTCAGGATACTATACTGAGTAACTTCTTGTAGTTTGATGGGGAGGAGAGAAATTTAAGTGGGGCATAATCTTTTTTTTAATACATGACAGTCACTTTCTTAAGGCGGCCATTGACATTTAAATCAGTGTATCATATTTATCTGTAACATAAAATTATACACTATGAAAAATAACAGAGTCTAATCATTTCTATCTGTTTTTAAACAGTGACACGTGTACGTCCTCCAACAAGCACTGTCTCACCTCAGACATTACAGCGTAGATGTAGGGAAACATTTCAGGCTGCCATGAAGATTCATGGTGGAACAATATCTAACAAAAGACCTGCTCTTGATGGTCTCTACCACACCATTTCTAAAAAATGCAAAACTAGTGTTCTGGGTGATTATGTATTATCTAACAATAAAGTTACAAATTATGTCATTAAGAAATGTAAGCAAAAGGAGTTGGCAGAATTTGAATGTTCAAAAGATAATATATTGCGTAGTATAGCTACTTATTATACTTCTGGGGTAATGGGGAAAAGGAAATACCAAGCGGTGAGGCTGGCATCCTCAATGAAGACAAGTGATTTAAAGAGGGGGGGGGGGGGGGTAAAACAGCTATCAATTTTATGCCAAACTGTCCCATACCAAAACTTCTCACTTATAATTCTCTTGTAAGTGAAATCAAAAAGATTGATGTAGGTAAGGTCTATTCCATTGAGGAAGAATTCTCTAATGACATAGATGATGAAAATATTAATGGGTGCTTTAGAGACTTGCGAGAGTATTTGCCACGGCTAGCCAAATTCTACTTAAATATGCAGGGGAAACGCAAAGGTGAATTAAAGTGGTTTGGGGAAACAGATGGTAGGTTTCTTGTTGCAATTGGGGGAGATGGATGCCCTTTTGGAAAAAATGAATCTGCTTGTTCATTCCTAATTAGTTTTCTGAATGTAGGAAAGAGAGTGGCATCGAACAGTGACAATTTTTTAGTCTTTGGAGGTAATGTAGAGGAGACCTCACCTGTTGTCAAAAAGTACATAAACTCTGTATGTAAGCAAATTGTAGATTTAGAGGGACGCATATTTGAAATTAATGGTTTACATGTGTCATTTCATTTTGAAGAGCTACCTAATGATATGAAAATGCTAGCAATGCTTGGTGGGGAGCTTAGCAATTCTTCTACATTCTTTTCAACATTTGCAAATGTAAGTACAAATGACTGTACTGACTTAAGGGGCACATTTGGGTCCAGCCCTTCATGTAAATGGAAACCCTGGCTGTATGCAAATAGACTAAAGGTTGTTAAGGCTGTAGATTCTTTTAAGGCATCGCTGGAGGGAAAACCTTTGTCAGCAAAACAAAAGAGATCCAAGGTTACAGAATTTATAGCTCGTCAAAAAAGCCGACAAGAATACCTTCCTTTGGTGGGTAAATTAATTGACAAAGCTCATGTAGAGCCCCTTCACCTCAAAAATAATGCTTGGGGGTATTTTTTCAAAGTATTGTTGAAGGAGGCAGTGGCAAAATCCAAACTACCAACAACTTGCAAAACATTTGCAGAGGTGCCACAGGATACCTGTTTTGGGAGACTGGTCACTGCACTTAAATGTGAAGTGAAGACTGGTCGCTTGGCCAAAAAGGTCCGGAAATGATTTGATGAGACGCAAGGTAAGCAAGGGGATTTGCAGTATCGTTTTACGGGCAAAGAGTCACGGTTGTTTTGTCACAACTTTGCAAGGTTGTTGACTTTTTTGAGGGAGGAGGGAGACAGTCAAAAACAACGGCAGACTGTGCTCGCCCTAGCTTACGTTGGCTTAAGACTGAGGGATTTGTGCTCAATCATCAATCGATTTGAAGTGGAAGATACTCATCTTGAGCAACTTCAGTCCTTAGCACAAGAGTACTACCGTGCAAATGCACTACTGTTACCCACCTCAGTAAATCCTACTATCTGGACCATAGGCCACGTTGTGCCTGTTCATGCCAGGCAGGTTTATGATAAATATGGTCAAGGTCTCTTAACTGTTACAATGGAAGGTAGAGAAGCCAAGCATATAGCTTTGCAAAAGTTAAGTGCAAACACTACCTACCAACATCGATGGGCTGAAATTTTCAGGCGCGAATTTATTATGTTGGTTTGGTTACCTGAACAACATCATGAGCCTTGCCCTTACACTCCTAGTAAAGATGTTTATATTCCTCCAAGGGTTTTTAATGACAGTAACTACTGCTACTGTGGTCTACATAAAGCTGATCCTACTGAAGGGAGCTGTTGTTTATGTAGTGATCATCTCATGACACTAATCCATAAAAGTGTAAAAGAAGGAAAAATTGTGGCAGGATTATCTTAGATCCAGGAAAGTATTAAAATCAGGCAATGGTGAAGTTACATGAATAGTCAAATGCAGCCACCACATTTGATTGTAAGGGCAATTAAACAGCACATGGTAATTGTAATAAGCAGTTGTTGCCTGTTTTTGTTTCAGAAAATTCAGCATTTCATTCAGAATCTGTACATGTTGACTGTCAAATGGCTGCACACAAGTCCATTTATGTAGCTTTACTGTAATTTTACATGCCATAATGCAGTGAACAGTGGCCACTCTGAGAGGTGGAACTATGAAAACAGTGAACACCTACGTGTAAAACATTTCTGGGTATTTTGCCATGACCAATTAAACTCCTGGTTGAGCCACATGAAAAAAAAATTATTATTATTAGGGCTTGCAGTTTATTCATCTCCCACCTGCCTGATTTTCTTTCCAACAAATAACTATTTACAGTTTTCATAGTTTCACTGTAAAAATAGCATAACAGTGCAATAATATAGCCAGTGCATTACACAGTGGGTGTCTAAGACACATCAAAGATTCCTAGTGACAAAAAGGGGTACTAATGTCTTCAGACATCAACAATTATTATATATTACTAAAATATTACTTAATTAGAGAGCAGTGGCTATCAGTCACTATAATTATTATTCACTGGAAATATTGTACAAGACTCCTTCAGCCCCAGAAGTAACGTACTTATAACTTCTCAGAAAAAAGGAAAAACAAACAAACAAGAAAAAACACTTGTATGACCTTGCTCCAGATGCTTTGGGATTTTGCCTAGTGGGAAAACAGGGAGTACAGGGCTGCTACAACAGTCCCACAACTCCACAAGCATAAATAAGAAGCGATGCATGCAAATAACTAAGGCATAACTTTTCTGCTGATTAAAAGCAGTCACTTTTGGGGCAGAAAGCCAAGACTTTTTGAAGGACAAGTACATGTACATCAGTTACAATGTATTTGTAACAAAACACTGTCAAATAAATGGTATACATATATTTAAAAATAAAAAAGAAAATATTAATGTCATATTTTTACTACCCGTGAAAACCGTACCCGAACTCATTCCAACAACCATAACTACAAGCGAGAGTTACCTGCTTTCGCTTGCAATTATAGCCTATTACAAAAGGCTTTTCCCTGCTCACAAGCAGTTGTGCTTTGAACCCTTTACGGTTCCCCCCAAAGTTTTTCTTAAGCTTCGCTGCAACTTCGCACTGAGGGATGCCCGAAAACTTCGAAAAATCGCGGAGGAGACGATTTTTGTGAGTGTATTTTATCACTCTGTCCTCCACTGAAACGCCAAAAGCTGAAAGAGCCCCCTGGACAGACTTTAATATAATATCAAACACTGCTTGGGGGAGGTCACGCTTCACCTCTATGGCCCATGGATTTGAAGCCTTTGGGTTTGCAGACATTCGCCTTCTTATCCCATTTAGCTACATAAGAACTTCTGATGTGATCATGGGCCAAGCTGGGAGGGAAGACATAAGTGGTTTTTCCATACCATGCACCCCATCCTTATGCCGGCGCTAAACATTGAGCATGAGCTGACGGGCTTCCTCTCTAAAATCGTAGAAATTCGAAATAGAAGGCCGAAGAGCAGTAAAATTACTAATCGACATCTCCAAAACTTCCTCCAAACTAACTTCTGGGCCTTCACTTTCCTCGGTTTCCACACTCTCCACAGAAATTTCTTCGATGATTTGTCCGCGAGAGAAACTTTCTCTTCTGGCCGCCATTTTGTTTTGGGTAAAACCGCTGGTTTGACCGCGGTAACTAAATGATCATTTTTGACCTATGTTGAAAACATAGGGTCTTAGTCAGCGTGAAGTTTTTCGCTTTCTATGTTTGTTTGTTTGTTTGTATGTATGTATGTATGTATGTATTTTTGATCCGGGGGGGAAATCTCATGTGAGACGGGCGGGAATGCTCGTCGGAAAATTTAAATTAAAGCTATGCTAAAACAGACGGAGGAAGCGAGACGACGTGCATCCATGCACCTTTCACATGGGAGTACACCCCCCGGGGGGATTTATGTGGCACTATGTGGCACCAATCAGATTGAGGCTACTAAGCTAAGAGTACATTCTACCAATGAAAGAGCTGGTTAGAATTCGCTTACTGAAGCTGAAGGTCAGACAAGGTTAAGCTTACCGGCCATGTCGAATGTACATATGGGGACGGAAACGATCAGCGCAAATGTGCTTTTCTACTTTTACCTCTCGAATATTATATTTTCAGTAAAGGCTTGGTGTGGTGGAATTGATGGTAATTTCCTAAAGCTATTGTAAGGGCAGGTAAAATTGAACTTTGTCGTGGCCAACGGTGGAACGTGAGTACTTGACAAAAACAATTACATGTAACATCGTTCCAAAAATAGACTTGTTGACGAGAAACTGTAATTTAATTTGTTCTTTTATGATTTGTGTTATGAAACAGCTGTTTTGGTTATGTATCTTTTAGCAAGATGTTGATTGAAAAGATTGTATCTGTGCTTGATACGGATAATTTTCACTGTACTTTGCAAGGTTTTTGAAACCGCTTTGTTTGGTAATTTGAAATTTATAGCGACGTGTTTATAAGATTGCAATTTGCATAAATTAGCTTGTTTATTCAAGCGTGTCAGTAGGTTTTTAAACCTGTTTTCTCTTCCCAAAATGCGGTTTAGTTTTAGTTTACGATGTTGTGACCATGATTTATCTCAGTCACATCCACAGATTTTCCAGCCGACATAGAAATGATTTCTTTCTTGGTTTTATCATATACGGGAACATATGGTTTTTGAATTTTTTTAGCGACGTGTTTAAGATAGCAATTTGCATAGATTAGCTTGTTCAAGCGTGTCTGTAGGTTTATAAACCTGTAATGTATACGGTAACATGGCGAGTTCACGGTACGCTCAAGCTCGGAAACTTCGTTAACTGCAAAACCAAAATGTACTTTTGAATCGTCTGGCAAAGGAATATGAAATAATCCCAGAAGGTGCGAATCTTTCTGTCGAAATTGTTCGAGAATTCCTTACAGCGGGGCATTTTTTGGAGAACTCGGCCAGCTGCTGGCCATGTCATCTTAATTAAGGTGATTCCATTCAATTGCATTGCGCATCCTTTCTGCGCATCATTTTCTGCGTGATTAGCGCGCGCACGAGCGCGCGCGCGTTCGGAACTTGATAGGTTTTCTATGGAAGCTGAGCTGTTCAGAGAAATAAATGGTCGTTTTCTCCTTAACGAACTCGGTGACCCCACTTTTTTATTCCATTTATTTAAGGAAAATACGACTTTACATGATATATTCAAATTTGAAGAACTTTTCATTATTCAATTTTGAAATATTCCGGTTGATTCACTACTACAGCCAGATTTTAGGCTTTTCACTGGAACCGTGCGGACGCTCGATTTGCCTATTATTTCAAATTAGTTTCATTGTTACGGCAATTTTAAGACGTTTTACTGTAACATTCTACTCTTATCATAAGAATAATGCTTATGTTTCATTGCTAGTTATAACTTTGTTGAAGTAATGGGTGTCTCTAGTACAAGGATAGGTTTTTTCAATATTGCTGTCTAAAGATAGCAAAGTACCTATATACTACAGCCCCGTAGCGTGAAATCAGACACGGTGACCCCCTCTTTTTATTTTATTTTTTTAATGTACTAGGTGTAATTAGTAACTGTGCAAAGTTTCAACAAATTCTCATTACAACTTCTTTTTCGATGGAATCACCTTAACACGACAAAAAGTGAAAAGTCCTAGAAAGTACAACAAATCACAGTTTACTTAAAGAAAACAAAATACCAGTCTGCGTAGTCTGCATGGTCTGCAGTCTGCACAGTCTGCAGGCTACATTTTAACATGACCGCAATGACTGTCCTCTCCTCAAATTATTATCTACTACACTTATTTCTTTCACATCTTGTTGTGAGCTGGATTTATATTCTTCAGTAATATGCAGACAATCATTAGTTGACCTTAACTGAGGTTTCAGTTTTAAATTTAATTTGAAGTTTTTATGCAGTCGTTTTGTTCTAGTGTCAGTTTGACTTTTTAGCCTGTAGCCTACTAGCCCGATGGTTGCTCTATCTCCAATTTTGGTCCAACTGGGTTTTTAGCGGGATGTTTTTTTGCATTCCAAGGGTATTGCTGAGTAAACGAAAAAGCTGTTTTAGGCCTAGTTCAGACGCCGTACCTCTCATGGGCCGTACCAAATACATTTTCGCTCCTAGGTCGTATTTAAGTGGCAAACTTTGCCGTACTCTGAGATTTTGGCTTGCCTAATTGAAATCTGTCGAAAAAACTCATTTGGACACCGTACAACTGCCAAAAAACTACGTACTACTTGGTACGACACATGGGAGGTGCGGCGTCTGAACTGGGCTTTATGCACTCAGGTGCTATAGTGGAGGGGGGAAGTATTTGCAAGAATAATCGCGTGTTGTTTTGTCCTCAGAGTATGTCTTAAAAATCGCAAATAAGCGAGGATAAGACTTGTCATTTCAACATAGGTCAAGCACGCAATGCGTGCCTATGTTTTTGAGACAGCTGACCCGGCGTGTTTTCAAGTGGTATAAGAAGCATATGATTAACCGTATGATTGCCAGTAATAAAGTGTCGTGAGACCGCAGTACTGAGGATTGTAGCTGGAGGTGTTGATAATGGGTCGCCTATGTTCATTAAAGCGCTCTTTGAGGTGACGTTTAGTTTCTCCGATATATTGAAGATTACATTTAGTACATTGAATCATGTAAATCACATTAGACGTTTCACAAGTATCTGGACCGAAGGTTCAGATAAACTGAGAGTATTTGTCGATTATCTCAATAACCTCCACACCACCATTAAGTTCACTTGTTCACATTCCCTTACTAATGTCCCATTCCTTGATGTCATGGTTTCACTCAAGGATGGTCTTATAGAAACTGCCGGGATCTTTACACTAAACCCACTGACAAACATCATTATTTACTTATCTGTTCATGTCATCACCTCCACACTAAATGTTCTATTCCAAATAGCCTTGCACCTCGCCTTCACCGCATATGCTCCAACTACGACACTTACAAACAACGTTCTTAGGAACTCATGAACTACCTCGTCAATCGGGGTTATAGACTAGATTTTCTTAAAACCCAAATACAACGGGCTTCTGACGTTTCTCGCAACGACGCTCTTAAAACCAAATCTAAACGACAGACAGATACTGTTCCTTTTGTCATTACATACAATCCTGCTTTACCTGACATAACCCGCATAATCCACAAACACTCTAATGTACTCTACTCATCTGATCGTTGTAAAAAGGCTTTTACTAGTCTTCCTCTAGTAGCCTACCGACGTTGTAAAAACATTAGTGACATTCTTGTTAGAGCTATTAAATTAGAGCCACAATAGGTTTGGCGGGATGCGGGATTTGGCTAATTTTTGTGGCGATATTCGGGATGGGAGCTGAAAACAGGAGTGAGATGCGGGAATTTGAATTGAGGGCGGGAGCGGGATTTTGTGTTTTTAAGGGGTAGGGATGCGAGAATCGCAAGGGGAAAGGGGATACGGTATTTTAATTTTTACGAGACTCATGATTTGACCAGCGCAGGCTGATAGATGGATCGTCTGTGAATGAAGTGTGTCGGCTTTCCAGTAATGAATTGATCAAGAAAGAGTAGTCTATATGTCAAGCTATGATGAGTCCTTTTGTGATGTTTTGTGTTGATTTCGGAAAGAGGTATCAAGTCACATGTCGTGTTGCATTTCTTGGCCTTGTCTGCGTTCCGACCCTTTCCATTGAGCGTTTGTTGGAGCAGCTATGATCAGCTATGGTTAGTCTAGCCAGTATGGCAACACCTGCGGACGGTAATGTAAGGGATGCACCATTAGAAATGTGAAGGGGGGGGGGGGGGTAGGACTTTCTGGAAAGGTATGTTATTTTTTTTCACAACCAGCAGGAGTGCCAGATTTTTTTTTTCAACCTTCAAAACCTTGCACGATTTTTTTTTTCAAAATGGCTATGCCCTTTTTGGTCTTGTTCGATTAGGACCGTTTCAACCGCTCGATTGTTTTTTGCTGCTACTTTTGTAAACTATATGTTGCTCAATTGGTTTTTGCTGCTATTTTTGTAAACTCTAATTATGTTTACCCTGAGCACCTTGAGGCTATAATGAATTGATCGTTGGATTGCAAGGAATATTGGAAGTGAAATCCTAACATTTGAGGGAATAGTTGGAGGTGGAAGTTAACTGTAGTGGGCTTTGCAATGCCGCTATTGAGGCTTAAGGGGGTAATGGGTTTCTGCCCAATCAACACATGAATACCTCAGCATGCAGTTATCAACAGTGATTGCATACAAGCTTTAATAGCAGAATTTTACAAGATGCTTCCAGTTACTGGTGTATACTGGTAGGCCAATGCTGAGTGACAGTCTTAAATTGTGATTAACTTTGCTACCATATGTCTGTGGCCTATATAAAATGTTTATCTTTAGGTTCAAGTTGTTATTAGAATGCACCATTTCTGTTTAATGGTTTTGCAAAGCATTCATAATATTTTGTGTTAGTTTTGGTAAATAATATTCTTCATAGTTTCAAATACACTAGCTGTGATCTACAGTGTGATTGTTGTTTTTGGGACTTCTGCTTTCATTCATAGTTGTAAACTTTATGGATTATTAATAAGAAACATATTGTACAACACCAATTCCATTAGTGTGTGTGCAAGTGGAACTTTTGACTTTCTAAGCACAATCTCACAATAGTACCATTAAAACAAAAATTATCACTATAGTCTCTATTTTAATATTATGGCAGCTATAGAGATCAAGGGCATCAGAGTTGGTTCAAACCTCTATTCAGCCAGTAAGCTATGTCCTGAAATTGTTTTTATAAAATGAGATGACTGAAATTCAGTTTGGAATGAATTTAGGAAGTACGTTGGGGAAAGGGGATTTCTTGTTAAAGACCACAGGTTTGTTTTTCAGACTGTGCCATATATATATATACACAGTCACATCGGTTATCCATGCAGGTTGTTATTTTTTCTGGTTCCCTTGCAATGCAGGATTTTTTTTCCTTAAATTTTTGTTTTGCAGGATTTTTTTGTTGTTTTTGGACTCCCCCCCTCCCTTCACATTTCTAATGGTGCATCCCTAACGGCGGTCGCCAAAAACGAGGTATTCGGCATCATAAATTTTTGTTACTATATATTACGAAAAGAGTGCGAGCAGGAATGCCTTTCTTCAAAACCAAAAATTTTGCCAGCAGAAATTTACTGAAAGCAAGTAATATAAAGACGCTGAAACCTTTGAAATAAACTGTAAGTTAGGCGAGTCAACTTTTTCAAATCTTTTTTCACATTTCATTTTTGCAGATCTCATAACTGGACCGATCTTCAGTTTTCAGGCCTTTTAGTTTTCAACCTTTATTTGCCTTACATCCACACATTACATACTTTACTTTTAACATTGTGCCCCTGATAGCCTTGTCTAAGGACACAATCCATTTATATACAGCTGGATGTAGAGAAACAATGTGGAGAAAACGTTTGTGTCTAAGGAAACGCCGACCTTCAGATCAAAACCAAGTCGCGCTTACCACCCCACAACTTGAAAAACCACCCCTTCATTTACAGACTCAATAGGTTGTATTCCAAAACCAAAAAGCAGGACCGAGAATATCGTAGCAAACAATCTTTGTCAATTTTTACCTTTCACTTATACCTGGACAAGAAAAGGTAAAACAGGTCCAAAACAGAATAACATAAACGAAACACTTGTTATGGTCATTAGTGGCGATATTTTTACATGATATCGAGGCCATCGACCATAAAAACCTGTTTACTTGTCTTCTAACCACTGTATAAAGGTATGTGAGGTTTTCATCATGAAAGTAGAAAAAGATTTAAAAATTTAGGCGGGATCAGGATTTCGACGTAAAGAAGGGCGGGATGGCGGGATTAACAGGAAAAAAAGCGGAATGGCGGGATCTTAGAACCCTATTGTGGACCCTCATTAAAGTTACCGCAACCTGTCAACACTGACCCCTCCCGGTTTCCTCCCGGCTCTTTTCGGTGCATAAAAATAATTGTGCCACCTGCCCTTATATCGAAGATGGCCGCACGCAATATACTTTTAATAGTACTGGACAAATGTATCAAATCAAATCGTACATTACTTGTGAAACGTCTTATGTGATTTACATGATTCAATGTACTAAATGTAATCTTCAATATATCGGAGAAACTAAACGTCGCCTCAAAGAACGCTTTAATGAACATAGGCGACCCATTATCAACACCTCCAGCTACAGTCCTCAGTACTGCGGTCTCACGACACTTTATTACTGGCAATCATACGGTTAATCATATGCTTCTTATACCACTTGAAAAATTATATACTAATCGTGATTCGGTTAGAAAGGCTCGTGAGGCATTCCTCATCCACCGAGGAAACACACTGGAGCCTGCAGGTCTTAACAGAAGAGATGAAATGCAATCCAACCAGCTTTTTCCTTATCTCTATTATACTGTATTTCCGCTTTCATTTCATAATTTTTTTTTTCAGTATTTTTTCACATCACGTAGCCCTGTCCTTTTATTTCCGGTTCATTATATAAAGACCATGTAAATTCGCGTTTCGTTCAATAAACCTGAAGAAGGCTGGTGTTGGCCAGCCGAAATATTGTATTTAGGCCGCTTGCACGTTGTCTGACCAGTCTTTGCATTATTTCTATATTTTATATTTGTTATAACATAAGCCTATTGAAATCGCTCTGTAATAAAGTTCCTTTGAATTTCTTTATATTTGTAGATGACCTTGCAAAATGTCCCCTCTCTCCTCCGCAGAGGCTCCTGCTAGTAAACACCAGTGAAAGAGAAAATACGGGAGCGGGAGCACTGGTTGGAGGAAACGGGAGCACGGGGGAGGATGGGAAGAGGAAAAAGCGGGAAAACCTCCTTTCTCTCTTTTCCCTTTCCAGCGTTCCCCGCGCGGTTTAATTTTCCCTCTTTCCAGCCTCCGCGCGCCGCGCGTTTTTTCCCAAGCGTGCATTCAAGGCGCGACTGTAGGAGGCCTCTGTGGAGAATAGAGAAATGTCCCCCAATATCTAATATAATTCCCCTTACAAACAAAAACTGGCGTGGCTACCGATGCTCACACATATCTTAATAGACTGCGAGCAGCCTATATTTTTCCCCGAGTATAGTAGAGTGCGAGAAGCAATGATCAGGAATGACGCGATTTGAAGAAGGATGACTTCTCGCAGTCACATAGCTTGACTATTAGTACGGCTAAAAATATTATGCGACGTAAATAATGTTATTACAATACTAAAATGCAGGTACATTACAGAACTCTTGCAACTGCAGTAAAACACCCGGTGCAAGACCACCCAAGAGTGAAGTTGGAAAAGACAAACAGGGTTGCAAAAATATCTACATCATATTCTCTTGAAAATACCCGACAGCAAGCTATAACCTTTGCACTTGCTTAAAACCAAGGCCCTGTTTATGCAGAGAAAAGTTGCCCCGGGTAGACAGGTCACCCTTCTATCCGAGCTACCCTGGGCGAGCCAACTTGTCATACAGTTCTCTACAAAACGCAGTGAAGCGTTTACATGAGAAATTCAAACTTGTCCCGGCTGGTACTGTGGCCCTCCCGGTAGAGTCACCCTCTTTCGAAGGTATAGGGTGACCCCCTTGACCGGGACAACTTTTTTCCATATGAAGGCTTGGTTCGCCTACCCGAGATGACTTTTTGCATGCCATGTATGTACGTGACACGTGTTGTCCTGTTTGTGGTTCTAAAAGTGACGAATTCAACAACATGTACTTCGAAGAAGTAAAATAAAAAATAAAACAGAGACCACAGTGATCGAATTTAAAAACGAAATCCTTAGGAAAAAGACCTATTGAGTTTTGTGACTATCAACGTACCGACCGTACAGCAAAGAATAATTGAGTACGGTCAACTGTGACTCGTAAATCGGGGCCAACTCTTTCTCATATAATCGCAGAGTAAAGTTGTCTCGGGTGGGAGGGTTGTCTCGTGTATTCGGGGCAACTTTTCGCCATATAAACAGGACCCAAGGTATGAGTATTATCGTTCACTTTGTTCGCGTACAGCAATCAAATATGCAACAGAAACGCCGTCTCCAGGATCGGGACCTGGTAAGTTGTACTCCTGCCGTCATTTCTGTTTCAACCATTGCCTTGAGGGACTCCAGGCGGGTGCTTATTTGACGGTACTGGTTGCGCTTGACGTCTACCTCTTCCCACACCGTTTTGTAGTCTCCGAGTTTCTTTGCGATCCTGTAACAGAGTACTGCACTACCCACTCCAGCGCAGCCCAAGAGACTTCCTGCTAGTTTGGCTCCTGTCTGGAAGAACTTCGCGGCAACAAAACCCAATGCTGTTGATGACAGAAAAAAAGGAAAGGAGGTTACTGGTTTGGTGCACTGTAGTGAGAGTACTCCTGGTATAACCTCCACCAATTTTCCCTGTGTTCAAATTCGGTCAGATCTGAATTGAGTTTGTTGAAGGTTTTTGCCGTGGATCGAAGGCCTCTGCCCTACATTTCCTGTCTTTCTCTGCCCAAAAGCCAGCGTTTGCAAAGAAAACAGATATGGGTATAGTTCTTCCATGCAATTAGCAGCACCCCCCGAGCTAAAAATGAAAATAAAACAAGCCTTGTTTCGGAGGAGGAGACACTATTCCATCGCTAGGGCATCGATGTGGTATGTAAACAGTATTCAGTTTTTCACGGCCATGGATGGGACTACAAAGAAACTTCTGAGAAATTCCCCACAAGAGCAGGATCCCACGCATGGACACCCGACCGGAGTAAAACTTATGGTTCATTGTGAAAAGCGTCCTGCATGAATACTGCTGGGATCAGCAATGTCGAAAAGAGAAATGCGTCCTGCGAGATCGATGATAAACAAAGAAAGATGATAACTTTTAAGCTATTTGAAGAAATGAGAAAGATTTGATATTCAATGTGACACGAACGTGGGGCAGAGAAACACTAAGTCCCTGGGGGGAATCGAACCCACGAACCTTCCGTACGCCGGTCGAAAGCTCTACTACTTAGCTTCAAGGCAGACCCACTAGGTCATGTCAGTGAGGTTGTATTGGAAATAAGTCCTGCAACGCTCTCGACATTTCCCATGCTAGCAGTTTGTGTGTGCCATATAGAAAAGATGTTGATATGTTGCCGAATGGTTTGAAATAAATTTATTGCCGTCTTAGTCTGAAAAGGGGGAAGATTTTTGGGTTCAGCTCTGGAAAAGAGAATCAGTGGAAAATCCTACTTTTTTGTGAGAATGAAGACAATTTATTGTGTAGAGCTCTAACTGACGCTTCCTTACCAGAACGTCTTAGAACCACCTAAACCACTTGAGTGCTCTGAATTGCTACTTAAAATCAAAGATCGTCTTGCGGCTTCTTTTGTGTAGTGATCTTACCCAATGTGGCTGTTGCTGAAACTACTAATCCCACGCCGTATTTAACTGCCTCTTCCTTTGCCTTTTTATGTAACTGCTCAATTATTTCTCGTGCGTTGCTTACAGTTTGCTCGCAGTCTCTGATGTCAGCAGCAGTGCTTACGCGGTATGCCTCCAAACGTCGAAAGGTTTTTGAATTACAGCGATTACGCTGGCAAGCTTCAGTCACCTGTAAGGAATTAAACATTAGTAATGGGAGGCATTGTTAATCTTTGTTATATCAAGAAGGGATCCTCTTTCTCTTAGTGCTGTTCAACTGCTAAGTGTAGAATAATAACAGAGCCTGCAGGTACCTGCAACATCACAGAGAAATTCTAAAGTTCACATTGTGCCCACTCCTCCTTTCACTCCATTGCCTTTTCCCCTAATTCAACTACAGTGGAACCCTCATATACAGAGGTGCCAAGGGACTCCATGGGAAATGTTGTTATAACGGGGGTTCGAACATCCGTTTAAACAAAATTGTGGGAAAACGAGCAAAATCTTCGTTCTGTCGATTTGGCCGACAATTATTTTGCCTTGAAATTAAGCAGTGTTATGTTGCAAACCCGACATTCAGGCTTCTGGTTTTTGCTCGTTATATCGAGGATTTCGTTGTACCGGGGTTGATTTGATTGTAATTTTGTTCCATGCAATTTACTTCAACTTTGGCCGGGTTAATGAATATCGTTCGTTACAGCAGGGTCCTCGTTGTAAAGGCGTTCCTTAATTTTAGCGGAGTTTCACTGTGTAAGACAATGAATTAGTTTTTTTTTCTTACCTGCTCCATTAGCCAGCAACATGAAGCGTGTATTTTTGTCATTCTTGCCGACGCAGTGGTGAGGAGGATTTGAAGCTGTTGATAATCGTTGGCCATGTTTTCCAGTACACTTCTGTCAAAGAAGCCTCCAAACTCCCGACTAACCACAGAAACAGCATTAAAAACCACCTCTGTATCCAGATTTTGCACGACTAGTTCTCCAACCGACAAAATGAGACCCAACATAGTATTCCATTGCTTCTTGTGTTTTTTCTGTTCGATTTGCTCTACTATTGTGATGGAGGTTTCTACGAACTTAGATGCTCTGTCAATAAACGTATCTTCACTTCGACCACTGTTCAGCTGTATCTTTATTGAAGACAAAAGCTCTATTGTGCCAGTGTGATCCATTCTTGTAAAACTATCACCATCACGGGACGAAGGCTTGAAACTGAACATGAGAAGAATCATAATATATCTATAGGCTAGCCTAACCAGCGGAGCATAATTATACCCATTTCCTTAGTATGGGGCTCCAATATAAACATGCATGTTTTCCTCAGTGCATGTTCTCCATATAATTCTTACGGTACTACTAGACGCGAGAATTTGATTAAACATCAAGGCATTTTATCTTTGGTGTCCATTTCCTCTTTTCTCGTGACCTGCAAGATTGACATTGCTTAAAAAAATCTTAGATGCTTGTTACTACTGGGGCTGAAAGGATTAATATTCCCTGCAAGGAATTGGTTCCTCCTATAAGGCTCGCCCTAGCATTTCATCCAGCTCCCTAACTGACGATAGCGCTCGTCTGGGCAATTTTCGCTCAAAATTTATAGTGTTGTACAATAAAAACAATACAGTTCTTCTGTCTCAGGCCCTATGTGTGATAGGTTCCCCGAGGAAATTTGATGTTCAAACTTCATATAAGCCCTCGAACTACGTTCTCGGGCTAATATTTGTTGTGAACATCAAATTTCCTCAGGCAACCTATCACACGATAGTGCCTTTGACAGAAGAACTCTATCGTTTAATTAGTATGTGGATCCCGTTACCTTAAGGGCACACATTCTATGGAACTATCAACGACAAAAAAGAGGCTGGTATGCAAGGACGTACATCAGCGCTATTTGTAAAGTTGATGACTTTTAGAAAAAAAAATTGTGGTTGAAGGCACTGAGTATGCATAAACATGCATAAAAACGCAGGAACGTTTAGTTTTTTCGGCTGATGATTGCCCCATGATCTTTATGACGCCGAGATACCAGACCTGGGCTCCTGCCAGACGTGAGAGCAAATATAAGAAATGCCTGGAGGCGACAAGCCGTCGAAGCGTAACCTGTAATCAGGTTCTATTTTTGTTTCAGTTCGTGAAACGCGTAAGGGTAAGCTAGAGCGCTTCTATAGGGACTTAGAAGAAACGACAGGGTGTATTGCACACGGAAAGGAAGAAAGCAGACACAGAAAAACAGAAGCGACGAAAAGAAAGCTTGAAAAGGTCATGAATTAAAAAACGTGAAATGTCAAAGTAAATAGATTATGCTTTGTTGATGCCAAACATAAGAAACATCATGCTCTGTTAACGGTGAAAATTGCAGTCAACCCGAACCTAATGCTTGCAAGTGTTGAAGGACATCCTATGACGAAAAATTCCCTTAAAATATCATTAATCCGGGCATTAATTCAGGGGTATTATTTAATATTTATAAAGAAAGACTAGACAGAGGACTCGGTCAGTTTTGGCAAGCAACGTAGCGTTTTAAATTTATACCTCGCAATCGTGCTTTAGCGTTTAAACTCTTGAAACTCACCCGAAATGAGCAAAATTGTTCCTTCAGTTGGCTCGCGGCCCGGAGTGAGGAGTATTATTACAGGAAACACTCTATCGGCCGAAAGACGAATGGGCAAAGAAGATGGAGGCCTAGCACGACACACTATTGAGTGCCAAAGAAATATTGACTGGACAAACGCAAAAATCGTAGCGACAGAGAGAGGGTTGAGACAAAGGAAGGTTCTCGAAGGAATTGAATCACTGCGACAGAAGCACCGCGGAATGAAAGTGCTTAACAGTTTTGACCATGTTGAAACATGGAAGTCAATCCTGAACTCCTTCTTCGATCGTGAGGGAGACTGTAATAGTCAGTGAAATATCACAAATGTAAAATTACTTGACAGGCCTCGTTACATTTTCCCGCCCTTTTTTCACATACGTCGTATAATAGTCACGATTTATTGGTGCGGTTACCAAGCTGAACATGAGAAACAATCCGCCATATTGTCATTTTTAACAACAGCCTGAAGAAGATCAGTGAAACTGATCGAAACGTCGATTTTAAATATTCTTAACCTCGGAAAAGATCCCGGAAAACAGTGAAAAAATTTTAATTCACTAAATTAGGAAAAAAAACGTCTTCATAGCTTCTTTATGGAGCCTGCCCGAGAATGACATTAAATACAACATTTTTCACCAACACACACAGTCAAAGGCTTTCAGGTCACATTATTCGTTTTATTACAGTTAAGTTCTACATTGCCTAAGTAATTATTATTATTCAGTGTAATTTTCACCCTTTTTATTTTTTACCGTTACTCTTTTTCTTTTAATTTTTGCCTTTCAATTTTTTTCCCGTTACTCGTTTTCTATCTTTTACCCTTGGAAAATTTTTCCCGTTACTCGTTTTCTCGTTACTGCATTACTCGTTTCAGTAACTCCGTAAAAACTAAAATCTTAAATTAAGACGTTTTGTCGTCTTAGAGACTGGTGCCTACATAAGATGCGCATTTGTATTAAATTAAGATTCGTCGTCTTGCTTTAAGATGATAAATCGTGTTAGAACAAGATGTCAACCTCTTAATTTTAGTTGACATCTTAAACACGAGGTGCCTAGATAAGAGGGGTTTTCGTCTTAATTTAATACTGCAACTCGTCTTATTTTTCTGGAGACCGTTACATTTCAAAAATTGATTGCGCGTATTCTTTTTTCGGGTCACGGCTTGTCCGCTCAGTAAAACGAGAATGAACAAATAACCACAAAACATATTTTAACCAAAAACGCTTTATTACACCACTAAATTAAAATAATTCAGCTCAAACACAAAAGGAAAGATGGAACAACAAGCTCATCACCGTATCTTTGCTTTTTTGCGGCCCTTTGCCAGTCTTCTTTGAACTGATGCACTCACGCTGAGGTTTTCAGTGGCGAAGAAAGGAAAAAGCGTCAAATATGGTTGAATACGTCTTCCTGAAGATTTTCTTTTGATGGTACACATCCGTTGCTTGTGTATATTTTTCCCAACAGTTGCTATTACATCTTCTTCCTAGTAAACTTATCTTTATGCAGTTGCTTTGGACAAACTGTCTTTGAACTTCACAGACATATTCTTTCCGTTTTATCGACCCAAGTCTTCAGCATTAAATAATGTATGAATTCACCAACACCAGTTGAAAAATATATCACTGTCACAACAATCTACGGGCATAAAAATGTCAAATTGAACCGAAGAAGCCATATGGAATTCATGTCGTGTTGGTCTGTTCAAAATAAGAAGTGTAATTCTTAAATTAAGATATGATAAAATAATGCGTCTTATTTTAAGAATCAAGACATCTTAGTTTAAGATGTATTCAAAACCTTAAATTAAGACGGTAAGAATCTTACAAATTAGAAATAAGAGTGTGGTCATCTAAATTTAAGACGTTTCTGACTCACTTAAGGGTATATCATCTTAAAATAAGATGATTTCGGTCTTAATTTGAGTTATGTAAGATGCCTAACATCTTAATCAGTCAAGATTTTAGTTTTTACGGAGAACCGACCCGTCAAACCTAGCTGTCAATCGAGGGAAGCGTCGTGATTTCATTTCAAACTTGCAAGGAAAACAAAGATGGAAGAAGGCAAAACTGAATTATTTTCGGGTTTACAATTAGATTAACAACAATGTTCTTGGTGACCAAGTAACTCGAAAGTCAAGTCAAACAAAGTTAAACATGCAGCACTTCAAGCTCAATCATATTCGTCCCAATCACTAACCAGGCGTCGTTTTGGAAGAGATAGCGGTGGAGACCGACAACAATTGTGCATTTGTTGAAGACAGCTCCTGAGAAAAGATGGGTTCCGTTTCCTGACTTTGGCAAAGAAATGACATAAAAGATTGTTAAGTTCCTCGGCGGGAATTTCTTCAATGGCCCTTGTTTCTTTAACGGACTTGAGGTCAGTTTTTGTCTTTTCTGCTGTATTTACGTTTCGATTTTCTTCAATAAGTTAAATAAAGACATTTCACTGTCGTCTAGGTCATTGCTTGCCTCTAGGAACTCGTTCTCGTTAAAAACCTCAAAATTTGGTGAGCATTCATTGTTTTTTTCGGGAAAAAACGAGCGTTTCGGCCGTTTTTTCATCGTTTACCTTGTAAGCCTAATGCCTGACGTGACATTTGTAGAAAAACCTGTCAAACCGGTCTTCTGGAGTACAAATACCGTGGGATATTTGTACTCGTTTTGGGTGTTATTTGTACTCTACTGAATGCAGTTGGATAATAAAAGTGGATACTTCTGTTACTTGTCGAGACACGCAACAGCCTGTGTTATTTTGTGAATTTATCTACTAATAGTCCAGTCCGTTAGCGTCGAAATTTACGAAAATCGTGACAAATCGCGTAAAGGCACCAAATTTGGCATACATGTCCCTGAGGGCATATAAAACAAATTCAGAAGGGGTGCCACGTGATCCGAGTATCCGGTGGGCCACAGCACTCAAATTAATTTTCATTCATGGTCACAGGACTCCCACGCTCATGAACAGACCACACACTGGCAAACTGAAAAAGATTTGATGGGCTTTTTTAACTGGCCTTGTCAGCAAACGAGATAAAATGACAACAAACAGTCGTTAAAGTTTACTGAGCCATACATCCTTGTATTTTCCGCTCCCTTTTCGCTTGCCTAGGTTCCCTGTGGTCAAATAGACTTAAAACTGAATCGTTACACTTCCGATAACTGTGAAGGGAACGAATAATTATTAGTTCGAGTTAGTCGACAAACAGTCCCAAATCAATAGCTCAAATCGCAAAGGAAACCGTTGCCTGCTACAGCTATTCAAACATTACTTATTTCGGGTTATTTTCGTCAAACGGTCAGGAACATGTACGTCGACCCATTTAGGAGAAGGATAACTGAAAAAACTGACTTCCGTTATTAATTGTTTTGAATTACGTTTCTTTACAGTCTCTCCCCCATTAAGTTTCTCTAGACAATAAAAGCAAGTCGGGTTGACGAGAAATCTGGAAAATGTCAGATGTTTAAGTGTACTGTTGAGCAAAACATATCGCGAGAGACATTTTAAAGTCACTGGCATATCTGCCTTCACTTTAAACGTCACTTTAAATCACAGTACAATGACTGAAGAAACAAAATTGGTAACGAACATTAATATATGAAATAATCATATATTTGAACTGCGGATAATGACAGAATTATTTGAAGATCATCGCAGTGAAGGTTCGAGAAGGTGTTTCAACTTAAACAGTTGAAAAGAAGAAACCTGAAAGAATTCAGGCTTGAGCGGGAATCGAACCCATGACCTCTGCTATACCGGTGCAGCGCTCTAGAGCGCTATGATTATTTCATATATTAATGTTCATTTCTCCATCTACGGGATAAATACAAACTCTCAATTGACCGGCTCCCAGTTGGCTTGATAGCTCAGTTGGTTAGAGCGCTGCACCGGTATCGCATCGCAGAGGTCATGGGTTCGAGTCCCGTCTAAGCCTGAATTTTTTCAGGTTTCTTCTTTTCAACTGCTTAAGTTGAAACGCCTTCACTGCGATGATCTTCATATAATTCTAACATTGGTAACGTTCAGTTCAATCTGCCATGAGTCGTATGTCACCAGCGAGTACAATAAGAAGCACGCACGCTTTCTAAGCTCTCTTTCACGGTAGTCAACCAGCTCCAACGATTAGTCACCACTTTTTCCAGCATCATACGTTTTTCTTTCTTTTTTGTCTTGCAGTTCTTAATTCAGTACACCGCATAGGGTACTTAACATTGCTTATACCGATAACATTAATCGAATCCCTCCCTCTGAGAAAAACAGGGGCACCCAACGGTTCGTTTTCTGAGGAATATCTGTTCGGCAGACCGAAGTCGCGTGAGATATTCAGATTTAATTGCAGTGAAAACTATAGATTTCTGTGGCGAAACATCACCTCACGGATTTTCTTAAAAAGGTAACTGATTAATTCCTTTTATTTTCGGAGGGACAAATATGTCATTTAGAGTGTAAAATAAAGTCAGCTAGCATTTTCGGAAAGACATTAGCAGCTCGAAAATTCGACGGATAGGATTCCGTTTCCTAAAATTGTCTGCGCCTTAACTGATTTTCAGCTAAAAACGCCGAATAGTTCAACCCGTATTAGCTCACGCAAATATGCCCTTAAAAAGCTCGGAAACAATCTTAGAACCAGAAAATGATATTTCAAGTATTTTGCTAAAAGTTTCTCTTTGGGTGCCCCTAAGAAAAGACGCCGAGGTCTGCAGAACAGGATTTTATTGTATGTTTCAGGGGAGCGTTCGCCTGAAAAACGCGTAAAACATTAATCAGACTAAATAACTTGCGACTAAAAAATGCAGGTCATGCGCAGGCTCCTATTTACACCAGAGAGAATGACAGATTAACCCATAAAAATCCCCTTCTCCAGTCTGGTGAAAAAATTCTGAAGTTCGCCAGGTCATTCTAACTAACTGATGCCTTTTGATGTTTTTGTTGTCAGCTTTGTCGGCCTTTATCTTTTATAACGATCAATCTCGAGATCTACAGTATGCGTGGCTGAGTGATCACAAATTGAATTATCGAATGTGTTGGTTTATTTGTAACATTTTTTAATTAGAAGAGAAATTTTTCTCCCAGCTATGTCTTTGTCAAAAGAAAGCTTGATCTAAGACTTAGATAAGCTGCTTAACCCTTTTGGGAAAAGCTTTATTTTCCATTAGTCCGGCTTATGTTTGTTGTCCACCAGTCACGGCCAGTAATCTATTTGACCACAGGATACCCAGGCTCATGAGCAGATCTCTTGGCAGACAAATGTGCATACAGCATGTGGATTTGATGTGGCAAGTAACTCTAATGACTGTTTATTATCATTTGTTCCGTTCGCCGATGAATAAGTTAAAAAGTTCCCTACAATTATTCTATTTTGGTTAGTGATTTGTTAGTGAGCCTGGTTGTTTTGTGACCAAGTTATTGACAATAGATTTGCGTTCCACGACCCCCCGGATGCTCGGATCTCGTGGCACCCCTTCTCAATTTGTTTTATATGGTGTCAAGAATATGTGTGCCAAATTTGATGCTTTTACGCGATTTGTCACGATTTTTCCCTTAACGGACCGGACTATAAGGCATGAGATCGCTCTTTGATACTAAATCATCATTTTTATGTAGTGCTTACCTTGGTGGTCATTTTTAAATCATGACACTGGCAAATTCGTTGATGTAAAGTCGTGCACAAACCACCGAAGGGTTTATGTGTAGTTGAATTGATTCCAGTAATTTTGTATATTGACTAATTGAGATGCCTTCCTGTGAAGCTGTACAGCCCAAAGCCCCATGCAAACTAGAAATACTATTGCAAACTGTATTTGCTCGTGTAGATGAGAAAATTTTGCCACATTTTTTATGTTGCAAATGTCCTTGCTAATTAAACTGGCTTGTCAGTTTCATTTGTCATGTGAATTTTTGTAAATAGGTCATCAAAGATTTCTGGAGAATTAGTTTCGGCCCTTTGTTAGTATATGTTTTGGGACTTTTGTGCTGTCTAATTAAGTGATTTAGCTGGCTTGGGTGCTTGCTGTTCGACTGAAGGAAAGACATTGCTAGCACATATTCAAGGACCTTTGTTGTCAGCAGAAAAATTTGAAAATTTGTTCGCCATGGTCAAATCATTTCAGAGCATTCTTAGTCAAAACAATATGTAAACCCACAAAAATCTTCTGTCAAATAAACATCAAATTTCTGCATTGAGTTTAGTATAAAGTCCTACATACAATTAGAAGGAGAACACGTTTTTCGTCCTGTTCGATATATCTCTTTTTTCTCGGCCGTTTAACCATTCAAATATAGCCGGCTCACTGACGCTAACAGACTGAGGATAGAAAATTCCGAATATTTCAGGAGTTTTTTAGAAAACGTGATTGAAAACTAAGCAAATTGTTCGCCAAAAACTAACATTGACATTTTTCTTTTGTTTTGATTTGGAATCATTTTTTATTATAACGGAAACTGAATTTCCTTTCAGCAAAAATAATTAGAAATTAAGAAGCAAGAACAGGGATAAATATAGATGCTGATTATGAAATGAAGAGACATCTGCATCGGATTGACTGCATCATTACCGGTAAAATCCACGATAATCCCCTACGATAAACAGATTGCATCTAGCATGATAAAAGCTTTAATTAACAGGTAGGGATCTCTTCGAGTCTTTTTCATTGTCTTATGACATTTAATTTTCGGGTATTCATAATATTGGCAGTAACTTTTTGCCCTGTGGTGACGTTTTCCTTTTAAAAAAATATTAATTGGATTAAAATAAAAACATCTATGAAATAAGTAAGAAAAATATGACTTTGCTAATACCCTTTAGCTGGCATAAATGAAGTTAAATGACATTCAGTGAAGTAATTTCATGTTTAAATATTTCCATTTTGCTGATTAACAAGAACACTGAAGAATTATACGCAACATATATATCTTTTTGTTAACCAATGAAAAACGTTCATTAGATTATTCTATCAAAAAATGTTTTCTTAATGAATTGCGTTTAAAATCTGGAGATTTTCTGTTACTGTTTTTACCCGAGCGGATTACAATTCAGGGCGACCATCATGAATCAAAAGGCTGTCTTCGTTGTGTGTTTTCTTCTTTTTAGCATGGCAAACCGCAGTGAATGCTCGCCGGTTAAACATGGTAAGTATCTCTCTATTTACCAATGGACTGGAGAAAAAATATAATTTTTCTCTATTTCGTTTGAAACTGTTCAACTTCGAGGCAGCCGAAACTGATGAAGAGCGCAGTGTCGACGGCGATACAGGCGCTTCGAATCAAATTAGACGATCATCTTTTTCTAAAGCTGTCTTATCACTCGTTCGCTGTCAACGACTGTTTTTAGGCCTACTCTGGGACCCAAAGTCGCCGTAACTTTGGGCGACTTAAGGCGACTTTAGGCGATTTTAGCTTATTTTGTCCAAAATTACGGGCGATTTTGGGCGATTTAAGGACGTTCGCGCGAAAAACTTCTACAATACAGTTTTTTTTCATACTTTGGCTACAGTCAGATAATGAGTTACCTATGTCAGAAATGCAAAAAAATTGAGGGGTCACCGACTTTGTTTTCAAAATAAAGCGCGTGGAAAACTACCCTAATTTCGAGAAATCGGCCCTCGCAACTCGACATAGCCTCAATGCTTGTTAGTTTAAAAATATTAAAAATTATTCGCTGTAGACCCACTTTCTTAGCCAAACCTTATTTAAGTGGGTCTGTCAAGTAAACAATGTGAGCTGGTGTCATCCTTTTAGTTAAACTCATCCTCTAAGATGGACTTTTGCGAACACCGTGCAGCTACAATAATAGCATAATTCGATGATGCGAGGGCAGAAAAGTTGAAAAAAATCAAACTTCCACAATACAGATTTTCTTTAATTTTTCTCAAAATGTAGATAATTGACAGACAAAGTGATTTATCAAAAGAAAATATGGGGTCACCGAACATTTAAGAGAGTTAAACTCGTGCATAGATACTAAAGTGCCTACTAGCGCTATATATCTCCACATTTCTCCAACAGCGCGCGCGCGCTCAATGCATGACGTGGCAGTGAATTGCGTGCGCAGTAAGGATGCGCAGAAACAATTAGCGCGAACGTCCTTAAGGCGATTTTGGGCGACTTTAGGCGACTTTGGGCGATTTTGAGCGACTTTAGGCAATTTTAGGTAACCTTCAGTGACTTAATTGGATATGCCAAGGTGAACCTAAGTACAGTTGTGGTATGCATGTACATGGGAATCATCATGGTACACCATAATGCATTGTTACAGAAAACATCCATACTATCCCCATGAAAATGTTTTAGTTTGAATGCTCCACCAACCCCCTATTCCACCCCACCCTTCTGGAAATTCTAGTTTGGTGGCTTTCAAGAGCCTCCACTGCCCCCACCCCCCTTGGAATTTCTAATGACCTCTTGTGATGTTGGTATAGACCCGCACACTAAAGACATTAGTAGTACATAAACATGCAACAATGACCTTAACAACAGCCAGCAAGCAAGGTTGTTGCCGAATGAGTCACAGGCCAAAAGGTAAGGCATTAAGTGAAACCTGTGAGTTAGTAAGTGTCACAACAAGAAACTTAGGGGCCCCAGGATGATTCCTTGGGCATTTTATTGTATAGGGCTCTGGTTAGGCAACAGCCTTGGCAAGCAAACTGAAAATAAACTATATTAAGTTTTTACATAGTTTACTATTAATATATAAACTATATACAAGGGATTTAAGGCAACTTAGAGCGACTTTGGGCGACTTTAGGCGACTTTGGGCGACTTTAGGCGACTTTGGGTCCCAGAGTAGGCCTGTTTTTTCTCCCCGTCATGTAAAATAAAATTATTTCACAATTTACCATCACCAATTAAACATTTGAAAGATAACTTATTTTTCTTTTCCGTTTCAATTTCTAGAACGAAGAGATAATTTAAAGCTTCACAGCGCACACAAGATAGTGTTAGCGGCAGGTATAGTTTATAAATTTCTAGACTACCGCTGCCGATCAGGCTTCGCCGCTCGCCTCTTGAGCATCTCAGAGTAATTCTGTACGTTTTTGTAAAAATCTAGGAATTAGTCATTTCAAGTTCAGAGCTGCTTATTGATCAGGTGATGTAGGCCATGAAACTAAAGAAATGTATCGAGATCGCTCTAACCACTCGGGTTATTATGTCCAAGGCTTTTGCTATAACGCCTTTGTAGAGTCCCTTGCGCTTGTTATGTGATTAGGTAGCAATTTCAAATGGTCATCAAGATATTCACAGTCTTTTTTAAGGGCTAATTTTAAAAATTTTGTGTAAGTGGGTGAGACAGAAAACTATCTCTCCTTGATAGTTGTACTCTTCTCACGTCAGGTTTCACTCGGTGCGATATTTAGGATGACAGTTCTACCACAAAACTCACCGCTCGAGATTACAAAGAAAATTAGGCCAGGAAATATTCGCCACAACTGCTTAGCGAATTGTCAGCAGTTTGAACACGCTTCCAATACTCGGCTCCCCGAAAAAAGTCAGTTATGCTTACCCGATTTTTATAGCAGCATGAATTTTAATAAGCTGATCCAGGATAAGCCTAAATTTAAAACAACCTTATGGCGTATCGACTGCCAATTATTAGGGCAGAAGCAAGAAATACGCGGTGATTATTTAACCACGCAACACATCGTTCAAATGTGACCTTGCAAATTTTTACTTTCATCAGATTTCAAACTTGAACTAAAAATTTGCAGTAAAATGCGTTTGAACCGGAGAACCAATCGTCCAGGTTAACGTTTAATGTTGGATAAGTGTTACTCAGCATTTTTTCCACCTTACGCCGGAACAAGCAGGGCCACATCCATAAGGTCGAGTTTTAAATAAATGCCCTCAGGACTTATTCTAGAATATACGGTGCTGCTACTGTGAGAGCAAATTAGATGTGAATGACTTTTGCTGAAGGCATAGTCAATCTGGTCTCAGATGAAATACTAATAGGGATAAAAAATGAAGGACTCTGAGCCCCCGGGGGGGGGGGGGGGACTCCCATATGAAACTGACGGGGATGCTCGTCGGAAAATTAGAATTAAACCCCTAAAGGAGACCAATCTGGGCGTGGCTCAGGCGTTATTTGACCCCTAAAGGAGACCATGCTAAAACAGACAACCAAATAAAAGCTACAGTGATTTTAATTGCGCTAAAGACTGACGCTAAAGATTGACGGCGTTTGGTTTTTTCATATAGATATTTCTTTACGCACAACCCTAAGCGATACCTGTATGGGTAAAAATTTTGGCTTTCCTTCCTGAAAACCCTAAGCGAGACCAAAATCTGCAATTTACACCCCTAAGCGAGACGACGAGCATCCCCGTCAGTTTCATATGGGAGTCCCCCCCCCGGGACTCTGAGCTGTCATGAACTGAAAACGCCTAAGCATATGGCGGTAATCTGGGCCTTTTGTTGAAAGCCATTCCGTACGTTTGAAGTTTTCGTTTCTTGGGTTTAAAAGCGCATTTCTTTAGTAACATCACATATTAGCTTGATTTTAGTCAATATAAAACTCAAGGAGAAAAAGTATCATAAGTCGGTAAATTACGATCGTCCGGAAGTCATTATCAAAGTCAAATGATGACTTCCCCTCAGGGTTGTCGAAACGTCAGTCAATGTTACCTCAAACAGTCCTTCTACACCCACCCGTACGATCGTAATTTAGCGACTTATGATATGACTCATGGGTTCAAACCATTTACAGTGAGAAAAAGTGTACATAAATATTCACTGATAAGTTACGTTTGGAATTAAAATCCTGGACATGCGGATTCGTTCATGCTTTGAGAAAGACCCCTGACATTTTCCTGATTTCTCATTGCAGATCCCAGATTTGGTGAAGACCAGCGTACCATGAAGATGCCTTGTTTGACAGAAAAGTAATGGTTTTTGTCACAGAAAACTTTTCTTATTTGCACTACGATGTAGTCTCCTTCGCAGCCGTTTTTAGGGTCGTCACGCAACGCTCCTCCCCACAAACGCAAGGAGCGTTGCGTGACGACCCTAAAAACGGCTGCGAAGGTAGACTGGCTACAATGTAACTGAATGTAAATATAAAGGAATTTGGGACAGAAACGCAAAATTACCCGAAACCGCCTTTATTCTACGTTTTTTGGTATTGTAGTACAAATGAGAAAAGTTTCTAATCTGTGAAAAAGGGCTAGTAAGTTTGCCCGTTCTTGTTGATTGTACTTTTTTTTATCTTCTTACTTTCGTTTTTTATTTCAAGTAATATATATCCAACCACATCTACCTAGTTAGAGCCCTGACTAAAGATAAAGCTAACAATACACAAACTTTACAACACCCACAACGTGAAAAAGTGCGATATAGAATTGAATACATGTCACTGAAGTGGTAAAATTGGCCTTTGAGATGGCGCTTAACTTTTGTCTTCAAACATGTTAGTTATTGACCAGTCTTTGCGTCAAGAGGAACGGCATTGAACGTGCATGCACCGTTGTTGAGTTGTTATCTGAAGTTTGTTATTTTGGCAGTACACTCTTTTTTTATATATAAGAACGTCACTTTTTTTAGCTGAGGCTGAACCGAAACCGAATGTTCTTTTTTTTTGGCAATTTGAGCCTGAAACGTTCTTCACCGTGTTCTTAAGATTAATTGTATAGTATTTCAGTAAATCATAGTTCTGAATAAAGAACAAATAGGTCAAGTTCTGCCAATTCCCGAAAAGTTGAACGTGTTTCCTGTGTTTGCTTTATTAAAATTCTAGCATTTGAGACTCAAATAGGCTGTAAATTTATAATACTCTGACGCAATTATTACACTGTAGTTTATTCTCACATATCTTATTGTACAAAATATGAAGACAACGTGAAGGCGTTCTCAACAAAATCTTAGCCTGGTATGTTCTTCGGTTTGTTCTTAAAATTTTGGCCAATCCCAACCTCGGCGTTCTCATAAAAAAGGTTCTTACATAAAAAGAAAAAGAGCGTATGCAGGCGCAACAGGTCACAGTGCCCGCTGTTAACAGTATAAATTTGGCGCGCATGATAAAACTCAGGCGCAGAGCCATGCAAAGATTGAAAAACTAGCACGTGTTTGAGATAATCGCGACGTACCTGCTAGCCTGTTCCAGGCGTTCAGATAGTGGAGCGCGAGCGAAAACTAAAGCGAGCGAAAGAGCGGGAAAAAACGAGGGGAGACTCCATTCGTTTTTTCCCGCTCTTTCGCTCGCTTTAGTTTTCGCTCGCGCTCCACTATCTGAACGCCTGGAACAGGCTACGTGCCTGCAAATGCCAGTTTCAAAGGCGGAGCCATCCCATAATGAGTGAGGGAACTAATTATGAAAACTTTGAGCAATAAAAAATGAAAACGTTGTATAGATTTATTAAAATTCGATCCATAAAGCCCATTGATCATGATCAGTTACTAGTCAGGTATTCCTGTAAATTGCGGTTGTTATGCAATACAACGGGTCTGTATTTGAAATCCTAGGGATGTAATGTAATGTAATGTAATGTAATGTAATGTAATGTAATGTAATGTAATGTAATTAATGTAACGTAACTTAACGTAATGTAATGAAATGTAATATTATACTAAACGACTAACTATAAACAGTAATAACCAAAACAACTGCTCGCAGATATTTAGCTGCCATTTTGTAAATTTTGCTCTCTTGTGAAAAGAGAAAAGAAAGAAAAAGAAAGCATGTCCCCATGCTGGACTTGAACAAAAGCCTGTTGAATTCGATTCATGCTGTTCGATGACTATCGAAATCATGTCGCATCTGATTTACCCAGTGCTCTGCATGTGCGAGCTTCATCAATAACTTCGTAAAGTTCTTCAGATTTTTCACGATCTTGTTTTTCTTTTATTTTTCAGTGGAAACCTGTGCGAACTTTCTCCAAGATTATGACCTCGTTAGTAAAGGCAAGCTGCTCTCACTGAGGATTAAGAGTCGGAATACCGGCTTTTACCCTTTCAGTTTCTTTCACTTCGAATTTTGTAAAAGTGGAAAACACTCCTGTTGCATCCAAATTGTAAAAAAGTGATTCACGACAACAATGGAGTAATTCTACCCTGACTTCAATCTGATTAAAACGATTATCACTTATTCATAACTAAATGTGTAACTTTAGGTAAATTTATTATATAGACTGCTGAACAGGATTTGTACATCCCTCTGCCATGCAAACGCACGCGGTCGTCTTGATAGTGAGTGCATGTAACCCTAGTAACCTGGGCTTTTTTTGGAGTTCGTGCCGGAGCCTGGGCGGGGGGTGGGAGGAGGGGACTTTCCTTAAGGGAGAAGGCCACTCCAGAAACGGTGTGTTTTTTAAAATCATCAATAAAAAGATAGAGCCCACGTTACCCGACCGCTGATCTCGTTGTACACTTTGACGTCACAGACAAGTGGCCAGGCTGCTAAGTACGATTCAAAATGGCGGCGCGCAGTGTTGAATTTTGGCCCTCTTTGGACAGGAATTTCAGTGGAATCGGATGCACGTTAGGGGCTACAACCACGGTCAGTAACTCAACTTAGTGTCATCTTTTTATTGGCGATTTCAAAAAATACACCGTTTCTGGAGTGACCTTCTCCTTTAAGTTCGAGAATCCACGCTTTTGGTTTGCACATTCAAGCCGAGAACACTCAGGCTGACTTTTTGCTGGGGAAACTGAAAAGCAGTTCTTAAGAGCCGAGATGACATTGTAAATGAGAAAATGAAGAAACTATGTAAATAAAGTTCTTCATTCATTCATTCATTCATTCATTCATCATTCATTCATTCATTCATTCATTCATTCATTCATTCATTCATTCATTCATTCATTCATTCATTCATTCATTCATTCATTCATTCATTCATTCATTCATTCATTCATTCATTCATTCATTCATTCACTCATTCATTCATTCATTCATTCATGCATGCATCCATCCGTCCGTCCGTACGTCCGTCCGTTGGTTGGTTGGTTGGTTCGTTTGTTCATCCATCCGTCCGTCCTTCCGTCCGTCCGTCCGTCCGTCCGTCCTTCCGTCCGTCCGTCCGTCCGTCCGTCCGTCCGTTCGTTCGTTCGTTTGTTCATTCTTTCATTGGATGGGCACAAAGCAAATCAGTTGCAACTCAAAACACAGTGACACGTCCTAAGTGGAAGAGCTAGTTTTCTACATGTCTTTCCTATAACGGTTGGTGTGCCTGTGGCAATTGATTCGACCTGAGAAAAAACTGTAGCTATAGTTTCCCGAACCAAGAAAGTACGATTTCCTCAGTTAATCTTGACCCAATAACGGATTTAACACAGGGAAATCATTTGAAAAGATCACTAGGCCGTGACACGTTCAATTTTAACTGCACCACCATTTATTAAGCTACCAAGATCAAACAACACTAACTAAAAACTATGCTATAAAAAGGTGAAAAGTAGAACTGTAAAACAGAGATAAATATCGTAGAAAACCTCACTATAAAAAGGTCCCAAAAAGCCGATCACGCGGTAAGGTCGTTTGAAAATGGATTTTACCATACTTAGAAATAAGGGAAAACAAATCGGTAGTTTTTAGAATACGCAAGTCGAACAAAATTATTTTAGTTGAACATCTTCAGATTCGCAAGGCGCGCACCATGAACATACAGGGGCACCCAACGGTTTCGTTTCGGCGGAATATCTTGGTTCGGGAAACTATAGCTGCAGTCTTTTCTAACGAGAAAATTTAAGCAAAATACCTGAAAGTTCAGGCCGGGGCAAATTTTAGGAAACAGAATCCTATCGCCGAATTTCCGAGATGCTAATGGCTGTGCGAAAATGCTAACTGACCTTATTTTACACTCTAAACGACATATTTGTCCCTCCGAAAACAATAGGAATTATTAATCCCCTTGCTACGAAAGCCTGAGATGAAGTTTCGCCAAAGAAATCTCTCGTTTTCACTGGAAATAAATCCAAATATCTCAAGCGATCTGATAGCTCTGCCGACCAGATATTCGCCGAACAGATCAACCCGTATTAGCTTACACAAATGCCTTTATGAGGCTCTGAAACAATCTAAGGAAGCAGAAAATGACGTTTCAAGTATTTTGCTAAAATTTTCTCGTTGGGTGCCCCTGAAGACACTGTTCATCATTTGCTTGTAGATCTCACTGGGAGTTTGCAATCTTTTCCTATTTTTCAAGTCAGTTTTAGGTGGTATGATATTACTCGGCTGTCAAAAAATATGTGCGATCTATTTAGTTTCTTGCAATAGCTGAGGCAAATACACAAGCTAACGTTTTGGGAGCCAAAAATTCAACAATCAACTGTGCAACAATTTCTATTTCGCCGCATTCGTAGAAACCTGTTCACAGTAAACCCTGAAGTTTTAGAACATATTGAGTTTAATTACAAAACATCTATCATCGTTAAATGGAAATCGCGTTTTCTTCAAAGGAATGGGTCTTCAAATAGCGCTTGTATCTCTTCACAGTTTATTTTGTTTGCCCTTAGAAATTGATGAAATCCTTAATTAGAATGCCAAAAATTACAGAAATCGCCCAACGCTTACTTGCCGAAAATTCGATTTGAAAAATGGAGCCTCCTTGCTATATAAATAGCCGAGGGTCACCTTAGAACTGCTTGCTTAATTATTTCAAGTTCATTTGATACTGAGTTACATTTAACTCAGGTAACCGAACGATTTTACATTCATGAAATATAACTAAAAAACGACGAGCACCGTCAATCAGTCATCAAAACGTTTATTTATGCAGGCACAGCGTTTGTTAAAACCTTTCTTCTATTTTTACGTAAAACTTCTCTGGCATCAAAGTGAGGCCATATTGACCCTGAAGATTAATCCCTTGATACTCAGCTGGCAAACCATTCTGTGTGAAACGAAAACTGTGAAGCAGGGCAGCAAGTAAAGCTGGAACTGTCTTCAAGACGATAGCCTCACCAGGACACTTACGCCGACCCCCTGAGAATGGCATGAACCCTCTGTGGAACTTGGGATCAATCACCTGACCTGCTCCATCAAGGAAACGCCTGGGGTCGAAAACATCCGGGTCTTTCCAGGTTTCTGGATCGTGATGCACTGACCATAGGTTAACGAAGACGATTGTGTCTTTCGGGATTGTGAAATCCCAGATATTCGTCTCGGCGGTGGTGGAACGAGGTACTGCAAGAGATGCGATGCTGGTCACCCTCAGCAGCTCATAGACTGTGGCTTGGAGGAACGGAAGGGACGCTACGTCTTGCAGGGTTGGAAGCCGTTCACGTCCGATCACGTCATCTAATTCTTCATGCAACTGGCGCTGAATGTCGGGGTATTTCACCAGGTATGCCAGAGTCCAGTAGAGAGTGATGGACGAAGTGTCAAAACCGGCACCAAAGAGATCTCCAAGCACTGGAACAATCTGTTTATCGCTGAGCAGTGGAGCCATGATTGCGGTATCCTCTCCGGCTGGGTGAGGTTTCTTCTCTTTCTCAGTTTCCCTCTCTACAATGCTGATAAAACTATCTGCGATATTTCGAACTTGTCCATCAGCATATGATTCTTTGTTCTTCTCAAACATCTTGGTGACTGCACCCAACACGGTCTTGATTGTCAATGCCAGATTTGAAAGCGCCCTACTTGGAAGATACTTGAACAGTGGCAGGAAATCAACGTGGCTACTGCCGTGCACCACCTGTCGGAAATTGTCGGCGAGGTCGAGAATTTTTCCGAGTTCTTCATCGTCGTAAGAACGTTCGACTCCGAAGAGAGCATTGAGGATGATGTTGGCTGTGGCACACTTCAGAGGTCTGAGAGCATCCACGGGTTTTTCCTTCTGTCGTTTAAAACAGTGAATCAAGCGCTGAGATTCTTGCAGTAGCTTCTTTCCAAAGGCATCTGTGCCCTTCACAAAGTTCTGAATGGCGCAAAAGCTCATTTTACGAGCAAGCCGCCATTGGGGAGAGTAATCCGAGAGAACGAGGTTGTTACCATGGGGATTGGCAATCTGGAAGGTGTGCAGTTGAGGCCGCCCAGCAAAGGCTTTCGAGTGTTTGATGATGGCTTCTTGGATGGCATTTACTCCATTTAGCACCACAACCAAACGATTTCCAAGCATCAGGCTGAACACGTCGCCGTATTTCTGCGCCATTTTGGTGAAGTCAAGATGTGGGTTCTTTCCCAGGCGGAAACAAGCCCCTAATGTGAAAAAATATCATGTTATTTTTAGGTGGAAGTCTAGTCTCCCACACAGTCGTTTGCAGAGGAGGCTAGTAGTGATTAAGCTTAGAAGCATACTTACATTAGTTGTGAGTAGATTTGTTATACTCATCGATCGTTTTATGCTATGGATTTATTTCATTGACAGGTGCGCAAAATTGCTAGTACCATTCCTGTTCGAGGAATTTCTTACAAATCACTGCTCTACAATACGTCTGACGAAAGCATGCATCAACTTTTGTACTTTCTAAACTGACCGGCGAACCGTGATTTCCTAGATATATTTATTCTTGTGAAATCGAACTCTCTGGTGTCAGATGGAGCCAAAGCTTGGCCAAAGTCACGGGTTATATAGTGCTAGAAGCCTTAGAATGGGCTTTAGGCATAAACAAGTCGTTATGCTGGCTTTTGGCCATGCAGTCGAATACGTGATTGACGAGTTTGTAACTGCCACACATATACAACCTCGTACACGTTTCTGGAATCTTGATTCCAAGTGGCATGGAATACTACGTTTTGAACTGAGCTAGGTGTTGTAATTTGTTTCCTTATTCTAGTGCCTACAAGATTTAGAATTTATTCATTTAACACAGCAGTTTTCGGTTTTTCATCCTTTCATAGTTCGCCTCACGTTGTTGTAATTTATTCGTGCAATAGCTTTTAAGGTATTGTGAAATCCTGATAGTGAGATGCTTGAGGTTTTTGACTGATTTCTTAACTAATCTTCATTGTCATTGAAAACATCCCGAGCTACACTTAAACGATTGAGCTCTATCTGTCCCCAGCTGGTCGCCTACTACGTCGTTATACTCTGTCACTATAAGTGAAATGCTTCTGAAAGTTGTACGCAAAGTTTCAGATCGTGGTTGTAGCAGGATTCGTTAGGAACGAATTTGAATGCACTACCTCTTATTAATTTTTATATTGTACGTCAGCCGAGAACTCATAAAAAATACACGCATATAAATAGACATGAACATACTGTGCATTTCTTTGGAAGTGTTTATCAGTTTTTGCTTTTATCAGTCCTGACGATACGCATTAAAACATAATTGTGTCAGTGTTTTTCAGTGGACTTTACCGGAGGAATAAGTGCTAGTCGCTATATCGCTGAGTGTAATGTGTAATGACCATTGGATAAGGAAAATGGCACGTACCTACCCTTGACAGGATGAATTGGTCTCTTGTTGTGGGTTCATTTAATCATATCCATTAAACTCAAAGACAGCAGATAATACGCAGTACTGAATTCTCGTTTGTACACAAGCATAAGCTCGCGAATCTTACAGAATAAGTACTGATGTTTCATAAGCAACCGGATCAGAGTCCCATACTAGTCAATGTTTTACTCATCTGTGGATTGAACCTTGATGTTTTATTTGGAAAAACTTGTTTACCGTTTTACGGTTCGTTGCAATGCCCTTCTCAGAAAAAAGCTGAATCATGGAACGTTGAGTAATTAGAGAATTTTATTAAGAATGTCCACTAAAATATTCAGATTTTTCCTGTTAGCTCGTTAATCGTTGTAAGGGGTAAACGCGTGAGATATCGGCATGTATCCCTTTTATTATATTTCCCTCCAAACATGTAATACTAATGAACTTTGTTTTGTGTGAACGAGTTTTTTTGGTTTCAGGTCTCTAGACTGTTTATGCCTTTACTGTGTGTTAATGCAAATAACATGTTCTGGAACAAGCTAAAAAAAGTTTCACCCTTTCCGCAATTCCGCCGATAACTCATCCGACTTTCTAGAAAAGTTTATGTAGCGCATTTTGAAATCCCGAGAGCCAAAGCAAACGGGTAATAGTCTTTAGTATTGCGCAGTTAATTTTCACCTCAATCCTGAAGTCATGCTGTATTTGCTCTTTTAAGTAGGAAAACGTGCCCCTAAGACAAAAAGTGCCACATCACTGTTACAGTATTTTGGTTAAGAGCACGCAACATTCACCAAGCCTCTACGCTCGTGTCATGCAATGGGCCGGGCTCACTAATTATTCATTCATTATGCAATTTTATCAGTGATTTTGCGAACAAGGGGCTTTTCTTGTCAAGAAAGAGTAATTGCTTTGAAGAGTTTATCGTAAATTTGGGCAGAATTTTCAGCTTTTTTCCGAACAAACGTGATTAGCTCATTTAGAGTTTTAAGACACACCTGACACGAACCAAATAAGTCAAAGCTGGGGATCTGACTTAGTATACTTTTGTGTTTTGGATAACACAGGCTTATTTTTTCTGGTAGCTTTGTCAATATTTACAATCAATTAATCCATCCTTCTAGTTTTTAGCTGCGGTTTCTGCACGATTCGATCCATGTTCGATCTAGGACATACACAGAGTTTACTTTCAACATTGTGTATTTTAAATACTCTGCAACTGCTGTGTTTAGAACTACCAAAAACTATCTTTATTCTGAAAAGGGATTTAGAAACTTTAAACGGACTCTATTAGACTATGAATGAACTGATCTAAGAGATTGAAACAAACTCTTACCTACAACTGGCAGACCCCAGGGTCCTGGAGGCAGCTTGGAAAAAGAATGCTCCCACACTGCTTTTCCAGAGAGGAACAGGCAAACCAAAATGCAGAGGAATGGCAAGATTTGCTCGAACGATGAAAACTCCGCAAACGAAAAGCTCATTTTGACTCTTCAAAAGAAATAGAAAATTGTACCCTCTTCTTCGCACTGGCACCTTGCTGTTCAAGGATAAAATGGCTTCAAGTGGGAGGTTAATCGAGTATAAATATCGTGGACAATCGTTTACGCCCCTTTGAACACTTATCTGTTTATCGGCTATAATCACGCTATTCTTTTGGTGTCAATAAATAGACAGTAATTTATTGGTTCACAGTTAGAGGAAGTGTCCTTTTTTTTTTCTACAGAGTGTACTTTTACCGGACGCTGTAATGTCAATATATTAAAACGCAAGCGCTGAATGATTTTCATCGCATTTAACCTTTAATTAATTAGTTGTTTTGCTGCGAAATGAAGTCCTATTCTTCGACTTTAATGTAGCTCAATCAGAAATGAAGACTATAACACCTTAAAGTTGTTTTTAATCTATTGAGAGATATCATTACTCTAAGACAACCACAACAGATTCTATTTTTGTAGTGCCCTTGTTGGAAGACTTGATTAGATGGGGTCACTTATAGATAGACATAAATAACCAAGTGTTTCTTAAGAAAGAAATCAAGAAACGAAGTGTTTCTTATTGACCGGCCACCAACTTTTATTAATTACTCATTTATTTCGCGGAGTTATTTTTAGTGATGTAGGTCAAATAAAATAATTGATGTCTGAATACTGAAGAATATTTGGATGACAAGACGGAGAGATTGTTAAGTGAGGCAGATATAAATGTGGAGGTGAAAGGTTGTTACAGCTCAGTCTATGTGCACGCGCCACTCACGCGATAAGGAATTATCAAGTATACCGGTATAGTAGAGCAGTTTTCAATTGAATGTCGAAAGGAATGTTATGTTTGCTTTGGTTTTGCTTTACCACGCTCTCTGATTGGTTAAAAAAGCTCGCGCTATTTTCTCAACCAATCAGACGTAAAACCCAAACCAATCGTCAACCATTTGAAAACCACTCTATAGTCGACTATAGAACAGTATTCATAATGCACGGTACATTCCTCTGCCCCGCGAGCGCGCACGGTCATAGAAAAAAACGCCTAGAGCGAGCGTAAATACAAGAGGCCCAGGGCCACTGGAAAGAGCCTACCCCATCTCACTCTCACCGCCTTACGCGAACTCCACTCCTTTGAGGCCGCACTTCTGATTCGCAAATTCAAGTCGAGAACGCTCAGGCTGACTTTTTCTTGGGGCGAAAAAAATATTTGTCAAAAGCCGAGATGGCTCTATGTTTCGATGATAGGTTTTGGAAAGTTCAAAACAATAGAAAACAACTCGAATCAAAACTGGGCCGGAGGAGAAAGTTAGTTTTGTACTTGTCTTCCCAAGAAACTTGATGCTTCCAAAGCGATCGATTCGACCTGTGTAAGAGATTACTACCCCTTCCACTAAGAAACCAAAAGTGCAGAACTGGTTTCACGAACCACAAGCAAAATTCTCTTGTCCGACGTCCAATTTAACCGATAATATTGCTAGTGACCTTTATCCCTCCAAGCACAAGTCGAATAACTGACCAATGTTAGCATCTTGTGATCGACCATGATATCAAGGATTTTCTTTTTTTAGGTTGGCGAGGTTCCGTTCTTTTGCAAATTGTCATTCCTTTTGACCCAATAATGGATGACACAGAGAAATCATTTGAAAAGTCCACTAGTGCGTGACACGTTCACTTCTTACGTCTCACCATTTATTAGTTAGCAAGAACAAACAACACAATCCAAAAAATGTACTTTAAACTGGCTAGGGTATAAGAGTATAACTGTAACACAAAGATAAATATCGTAGAATACCTAGCTATGATAAGGTTTCCAAAAAATTCAACCATTGGGACCTCGTGGTCCACATTTACCGATGCCAGCTACGGCCTGTCGGTAGTTCTGCAGCACAAAGTGCCTAGAAAAATTGAGCACTACATGTCCGCCTGGATAGGATGTCGGTACATAAAACGGGTTTCACTGACACACCTTTTTGGCTTTTATGTGTAGATGCGTTGTGATCTAATGCTGAACTCTTCGTACTTTCGATCTGAAGGGTTGTGTTTCCGGTCATGCTTGGTTTCTGCATATGGTGACAAGAAACTTTGCTTCGCATTGTCTCGAATTGTCTCTCTCCACCTTAACCCTCAGGGGCAAAAAAAAAACACCAAACAAACAAATGCTAAGAGTATCCTTGCCGAAAGGGAGAAGCATCTCATCCAGGGGTGTAGTAATACTACTGACTGCTTCATGCTACAGACACAGTTTGGTCGCATGTGGCATATCGTCAGGTATTTCTAACAATTTACCGAATTTGTACCCGTTTATACACCCGCTTGGAGAAGGGCTCCATAGAGTAGTATAAAAATCGATTTAAAATAAAATAAATGGAAATTGAAATAGAACTCCATAGTGGCTGTTCAATACACATTTTGGAGACTGAATAGGACTTTCATGCCTTTACCCTCCGAGTCAAACCGTTCTTTTCTTGTAGTATGGTCTACACTTTTGAGTCTGTGGATGAAATCCTAACGCGTCGTAATCATTCAAATGAGCAGTACTTTTCAGAGGCGCTGGTTATTTTGCTGTTTAAGGCGGTTCTAGCGTTAGAGTCTTTGGGTGAAAGTCTGACGCGTGATCGTTCAAATAAATGCTCGGCTGGCTTATTTTCGCTATTTTATTCTTGTTGCATCTTGGCCAGTTAAGCACAGGAAGACTTATTAATCTGCTTTTGGAGCTTAAAGACAAATACTATAACAAAGATTAGGAATAGAGCCATGTGACATCGGCGGATGTCACATCAACGTGGTGACGATTACAACTTGAAAGACCACGTCTATTCACTGTAAAACAGCCTACTACATTGTCAGAAACTCTCGGACGTTAAAAAATCTCATAAAGTCATTAAAAACAGTTCCAACAGGTACAAAAATGCTAAATAACTATGTTAGTCACAGTTACAGTCTTGTGAAGAATCTTTAACTGTTTTCGTTCACTCAGCTAACTGAACAGATTTTACATATTTGACTAAAACACGTCAAAACCTGTCATTCAGGCATCAAAAGTTCTCTTTATACGGGCATAACGTTTGTTAACGAGAATGTTTCTTGCTACCGTTCTCATCTCTTCAAAAGCGTTCTTCTATTTTCACGTAAAATGTCTCTGGCATCAAAGTGAGACCGGGCTGACCCTGAAGATTAATCCCTTGATACTCAGCTGGCAAACCATCTTGTGTAAAACAAAAGTTGTGTAGCAGCGCCCCAAGGAAAGTTGAAACTGTTTTCAAAACCATAGCTTCACCAGGACACTTACGCCGACCCACTGAGAATGGCATGAACCCCCCGAGGAACTTTGGATCGATCACCTGACCGGCTCCATCAAGAAAACGACTGGGGTTGAAAACATCCGGGTCTTTCCAGGTTTCTGGATCGTGATGTACTGACCATAGATTAACGAAGACGATTGTGTCTTTCGGGATTGTGAAATCGCAGATGTTCGTCTCTGTGGTGGTGGATCGAGGAACTGCAAGAGGTGCAATGCTGGTCATCCTTAACAGCTCATAGACTGTAGCTTGGAGGAAGGGAAGTGACTCTGTGTCTTGAAGGGTTGGCAGTCGTTCTGGTCCAATCACCTGATCTAATTCTTCATGCAACTGGCGCTGAATGTCGGGGTATTTCACCAGGTATGCTAGAGTCCAGTAGAGAGTGATGGACGAAGTGTCAAAACCGGCACCAAAGAGATCTCCCAGCAGTGCAATGATCTGCTCGTCGCATAGCAGTGGAGCCACGCTTACGGTATCCTCTCCGGCTGGTCGACTTTCTCTCTCTTTCTCAGTTTCCCTTTCAACGACGCTGATAAAACTGTCTGCGATATTTCGAACTTGTCCGTCAGCATAGGATTCTTTGTTCTTCTCAAACATCTTGGTGACCGCACCTAACACGGTCTTCATCGTCAAGTCAAGTTTTGAAAGCGCCTTACTTGGAAGATACTTTAACAGTGGTAGGAAATCGACGTGGCTACTGCCATTCACCGCCTGTCGGAAATTTTCGGCGAGGTCGAGAATTCTTCCGAGTTCTTCATTGTCGTATGAACGTTCGACTCCGAAGAGCGCATTAAGGATGATGTTTGCTGTTGCGCACTGTAGATGTCTGAGAGCATTAACCGGCTTTCCTTTCTGTTGCTTGAAACAGTGAATCAAACGCTGAGATTCTTGCAGGAGTTTCTCTCCAAAGGCGTCTGTGCTCTTGGCAAAGTTGTGGATGGCACAAAGACTCATCTTACGAGAAAGCCGCCATTGGGGCGAGTAATCTGTCAGGGAGAGCATGTTACCATATGGATTTGCGATCTGAAAGGTGTGCAGTTGAGGCCGCCCAGCAAAGGCTTTCGAGTGTTTGATGATGGCTTCTTGGATGGCATTTACTCCGTTTAGCACCACAACCAAACGATTTCCAAGCATCAAGCTGAACACGTCGCCGTATTTCTGCGCCATTTTGGTGAACACAAGGTGTGGGTTCTTTCCCAGGCGGAAACAAGCCCCTAATGTAAGAAAAAAAGGAAATATTATTTGTCGGTGGAAATGAGGCTTAGAAGCTTTCATTTTGGCTGCTTACCATTTACATGTGGAAACCAGTTGGTCCAGCACTTGTAGTCCAACCAAAATTTCCAGATTTTTTTGGAAATGTTAAAAGTACACCTTTAGGTAAATATCTGTACTCACGTATTTCATATAATCGTTTATAATGCTTAAAGTACAAAAAAACCGGCTAATGCCAGTTCAAGGAATTGTCCCGGGGAGTTGTTTTACAAATCACATCAACCTTTGAACAGGTGAACCACAACCTCCTTGTGCTTCGTTAATGACTTAAAAACGTAATTTATTTTATAAGTAAAATCGAGCCCTCCGGGGTCGGATGGAGCTAATGCTTGGCAAAAGTCACGCATTCGTGCTAGAAGCCTTGCGATGGGCGTGAAGCATGAAAAATAGGTCATTATCTACTTGTGTTATTGGGCATGAGTACTTGAATACTTGATTGTTGAGTTTGTAACTGCCACACGTATACGACGTTCTTCATGTTTCTGGGGGGAATCTCATTAAAACCAGGTTTTGTAGCTGATGCAATCTGCTTCCTTAACTGAAGAAGTGTATACCGTGACTGATTTAGGATTTATCAACTTAATGCGGCAGTTGTCAGTGCTTAATCCTTTCATGTTTACTCACGGTCGGTTCTAATTGATGCGATGAATAGTATTTCAGGCGTTATGAAATCCGGCTCCTGAAATCCCAGAGGTCTTCCATTACTTTTTGCCTAATTCTCACTGTCACTGAAGGCATTCCAAGCTTCACTTCTAGTTCGATCACTATTTCTCCTAAGCCGGTCATCTGTTATACTACGTGTCGGTCACCGATTGAAAGCTCAATCTTTCAAACTCGAAGTTTTAGGTTGTGGTTTTACTAGCATTCTTCTGGTCCCGAATAAGTGCCCTGCCTCTCGGTTATTGTTGGGTGAATTGACTAAATCTACATAGATATCACATGATAACATTCAGTTTATTTCTTTAGGAAAGATTTTGCAGCCTTTACTTTCATAATCCCTTCAAAAATGTGAATACAATTCGCTGCCTTTCAGTCTGTTATTCAAAGGAATTAGTGTTAGCCGTCACTACTTTGTAATGTATGTGTAATTACTATTGGCTAAGGAAAATGGCACGTAACTGCCCTTGACAGTAACCGACTGCAGTGAAGCATGCAATAGTAATTAGGCCTCCACTATACGATGACAATTCGTCTTTTGTTGTGGGTTCATTTTGTCATATCCAAAAGGCACTACTGAGTCATCGCCCTATGTTTCGTCTCAAGCAAAAGCTTGCAAATTATAGAGTAAGTACTGACGTTACAGCTGCAACAGGAAGTCAGATCACATACTAATCAATGTTTGGCCGCTTTGTTGAATGCTGTTGAATTATGTAAATTGTGTTTTCTGCACGTGCATGTATTCAACATTATTGCACGTGCCAGCCTAGCGAATTCAACAGTGTTGTCTCACACCTGTGAAAAAGTAAAAGCTCGCGAATCAGAGTAAGTACTGATGTTTCATCAGCAGCGGGAACAGATCCTATACTAATCAAGGTTTTACTCATCTGCTGGGCGTACCTTAATCCTTCACTTGAAAAAGCATGCTTCCTTTTTTACGGTTCGTTGCGATCCCCTTCTCAGATAGATCGGGATCATGGAAGGTTAAGAGCGGTTTGTTTTAAAGAATTGGCAATTAAGACCGTCCGCAAAACTTTTGATTTCTTCTCTTATCTGGTTAGTCGTTGTAACGGGAAAATTCTGGACAGGCATGTATGACTTTATTCTTCTCCTGTGGGACTGATTAAGGAGCTTTGCCGTTTTTTTAAAGTGTGAAATATATTTACATTTGTTTCTGATTATAGCTCTATTCAGTATTTATGTCTTTTCTGGGTGGTTATTGAATTAACCATGTTCTGGAACAGTTTTAAAAAGGTTCAGCCTCTTTCGCAATTCGCTAACTCGCTTGAGGGGGTACTAGCAGAGTTGAAGTGTTGTCGTGCCTTTCAATAAAATCATCAGTGACTGTGGTCCGACAATTCTTTAAAATTGAGGTTAAACTACTAACCAAATTAGAGTAATGATTGTTTAATGGGGCGAAAACAACCAAGGAATCGAAAGCCAGTGTGTTTTTTTTTCATTTGCTTAAGTCGCTTCGGGCATTTTTGAGTTGGGTAAGGTTATAATGGCTAGTTACACGTCGACGGAAGATGGCTAAATTGCTAATACTGTCGTCAAAATCTTGAAGTCTTGGAGCTGTATCTGACGTCACAACATGACAGATAACAAAAAGGAAAAGATTCCTGTTCAATAACAAATTTCATCTGACAATAATTTAGACTTAACAAATTTTTACCGATGAACGGATTTATTTAATGCTAACCGCTGATCTAGATTTTATATTTTTTTCTATCCAGTACAAAAGGGAGCCATGGTTTGATTTGAAACCTGTTACGAAAAAAAACACGATGTTAATTGCATTCTTCCACTCAACAACTGAACTAAGCAAATAATATATGCTTTTTCCCCTGAAAAGAAAACAAAAGAAAACAAGACAAAACAATTTGTTCACGTGAAATGTTGCAAGACTCCAGTTGGTAATTGAACTAATTCCGGTAAGTAATTCTAGTGGTGTCAAAGTCCAGTTTTGCTTTGCGTACAGATCAAGATCGATATAGACAATACTGGCGGTTGTTGTGAAAGTAAGCAAAATTTTTCAGTAGTTAAACATTGTTAGAGTATGGTATGGTAGAAAAGTCCATATAAATGCATTTTCGCTGTTGTCCGGTTTGAAATATAATGGCATGTAGTTTCTACTTCCCGTTGCCGGGTCATTCTGCAAATTTTGATTAAAGCTCCCAAAACTCAGTTTTTATCGACAAATTAAAGCTCGTGGATAATTCTGCCATAAGGTCTACAATAGTCAACTTAAAAAGGCTATTACACTCAGTGTTAATTTAAAACAATTTCTTTACTTTTAATCAGACTTTAATTCAGTCGAATACTGATTAATTGTTAATTATATTAACTCCTGAAACAGAGAAACTTGATAGTTTTTATTAGTACCGTACAGTTTTAAAATTTTGAACTCAAGGCATAAGACATGCTTTATTTGGTTTTCTTGGTGCAAAAAAAGCACTTAAGATAAACAGTGCCACATCACTATCGTAATTTGGCTAAGAGCACGCAACATTCACCAAGCCTCTACGCTCGTGTCATGCAACGGGCTGAGCTCACTAATTATTCATTCATTATGCAATTTTATCGGTGATTTTGAGAACAAAGGGCCTTTCTCACCCAGAAAGGTTATTGCTTTGAAGAGAGAGTTTATGGGAAAATTTTGGTAGAATTTTCAGCTTTTTCAGCGGTAAATTGTTAAATCCGAACAAACTCGATTAGCTTTTTCAGAATTTTAAGACGCACCTGGGACGAACCATAATGAGTCACAGAGAGCTGACTTTGTAAACACTTTTGTGTTTTGGATGACAGACGATTTCTCGCGAGGATTGTTTTCCTAGCAGCTTTATCAATATTTTAAAAATGTCAATTAACTCTACCCTTCTCGTTCTTAGCTGCGCTTACTGCACGATTCCATGTTAGACTGAGAAAAAACTAGTTTGTTTTAATATTGTCTCATTTAAATACTCTGAAGTGCTGTGTTTAAAACTAGCGTAAACTGTCGCAGTTGACAAGGGACTTCAAAGACTGAACGGGTATTACTGGCTATGAAGGAAATAATCTGAGCTGACCGAAACAAACTCTTACCTACGACTGGCAGACCCCAGGGTCCGGGAGGCAACTTGGAAAAAGAATGCTCCCATACTGCTTTTCCAGAGAGGAACAGGCAAACCAGAAAACAGAGGAACAAAATTTGCCCAAACGATGAAAACTCCTCAATTGGGAACGAAAAGCTCATGGTGACTCTCAGTCAAAGGAAATAGAAAATTTATCGTTCTTCTTCGTGCTAGCACCTTGCTGTTCAAGGTTCAAATGGTCTCAAGAGAGACAAAATCGAGTATAAATATGCGAACAAATCGTTTACACCCCGTTGAACCCTTATCTATTGGTCGGCCATAATCACGCTATTTATTCTTTTCGTGTCAATAACGCGAAAGTAATTTATTGGTTCACGTTTTGAGCAAGTGCTCTTTTTGTTCTGCAGAGCATGTTCGGGACGCTGCTATCGTAATGTCAATGTATTAAGACCCAAGCACAAAATGGCTTTGATCGCATTTAACCTGCATGTAAGTGGTTTTGTTCCAGCTGCAAAATGAAGTTCTATTAAATCGACCTTAATCTACCTAACTACTGCTGATTCTAATATGACGGAAAGAAATCGGAAATGAAAGCTGGTTATTAAAACGGAGGAACTTTTACGCTCTATAGTAGCTTTAAATCTTTTAAGAGGTATCGATACTCTGGGAAAACCACAATTGATGCTATTTTTGCAGTGCCCTTGCTGGGAGAATTGATTAGATAGCCCTTGGGTCACACATAGATTGGCGAAAATAACTAAGGGCTTGTTCGACCACCAATTTTGGTGAACCACTATAATCAAATTTCTTTCGCGGGGTTATTTGAATGGAGGACAATTAAAATAATTGGCGTCTAAGTACTGCTAATATTTGGATGGCAACGATTGGTGGAGAGACTGTTTAGTGAGGCAGATATTAATCTCGAGGTGAAAGGTTGTTTCAGCTCGGTCTAAGTACACGCGCTACTCATGTGATAACGAATTGCTCTGCACTAAACTGGTTGCAAGATCAGACTGGAGTCAAAACTCTGCATTTTCTTCTACAATTTAACGAATAACTCTGGATTTGTTGCCTAGTTAATGCAGTGCACATTTGTTCGTTTGAATGTTTTGGTTTTAGTTTATCACCGATTATATAATAAATTAATATGAAAAACTAACGTTGGCTCCAGTTTATCGGTCAAGTAGTACAAACTCCATTCATTGCATTACTTCCATTTCGCTTGGCCCAGCAATGTTCCCATCCTCGAATGCAGTCGTTCAATTACGCATGCTGGGTATATGTTTAATTTTTCAGCCCCAAAAGTAAATTTCCGTTCTTGTTATCCAATTTAAACGCAATATTTGCAATTTTGTTTTGTACATTTACACGTTAGAGGCTTGGATCAGCGAAGTCCCGAATTACAAACATCAGTTCAAATTAAAGCCACTGAGCAGTGCTTCGGTGGCACTGTTATAATGTTGGGCAATAGTGTTTCTAGCTTTTACGTATATTGATGAGATCTTATTTAGAAAAAGTGACCATTCAAATGAATGCTCATATCATAAGAGGTATCTATGTACAATTTGACTGTTTGTTGAGCGGCCCAAGGTGATTTAATTTTCGAGTCGGTGGATGAAGTTCTGAAGTGTGCTCATAAACGTTTTTCAGTGAAATCAACAACAACAACAACAACAACAACAAGCTTTATTTGCATGACTATAAGTACATACAGTATTGCAAAAGCGTAAAACTTAACCAAAGCGAAACTTATAACAATCACAATCATGTAATAGGAAAAAAGCAATTATGTATGCGTTACATTACTTTCATTCGGTAGAAGATTATTTCGTAAAGATAAGCATCTTTACGAGAAAACTTTAGAGGTATTAGTAGTATTTTCCTGTGATACTATGCCGGCTGTGAAAGACCGTTCAATCTGTGGCCGAAATCCTGAAGTGTGATCATTCCAATGAAAGCTAGATCATGCAGTAGTTTCCCGGAGACGTAGGCTAACGTTATTCTGGGTATTTGGGATGATCCAAGACAAGCAAAAAAGGTGCATAAATTTCCAACGGAAATATTAGGTGATAACACTGCCTTTCTGGATACAACATTTCTATTTTGAGTACAATGCCAAGTGCACTGTCATGCCAAGTTCCTAAATTCTCGAAAGCACACAGTGACAGGCTGTTTCCGTTTCAGCAAATTGTTTACTGAGAATACAAAACGTATTTTTATACACTCGAGTTTTGGCACTGAGCTCTAGATCTTACCCCGGGGATCTTACCAGGTGTTTATTGTATTGTTACAAGACGTGCACTGGACTGATCTACAGGTTGTTGCTTTGCCGATCCTTAGTTTAGCCCAGAAGGCCGCACGCTTGGTATCTGATTGACCTTAATGTGTACCGGTGTACATATAAAGATCCGCAAACTGTATCCACTGTATCCTGCAAAGATTTTTCACTATAGAAAGCATCATGTACAAAGTAACAATTCAATCCAGACTTTGACGATTGGCAAACTTTAGTGCAACCTGTCTGCCTATTAGCCCCGGTTAATTGAATCGTTTTAATTAACCTAAAAGCCATTTGAGTTAAAATAAAAGCAAATTATTTTTTAACGTTGTTACTCTTTGTACTTCTTACTTTCTAGGCCACAAACACTTTGATTCTTCAATCCTAAAAAATAATACTAATACTCAGAATATAGCTCCCGCAAAAATTCAAGTCATACCGGGAATATTCTCCTTCCACTATCCGTGAGACTCTGAAACATGAAGCTAACGACCTTGATCGCATGATTGACCAGCTTTACATGTTTATAAATCGGTAGGAGTTTATGAGGAGGTTTCTGGAAGTCCAAATGTCATTCAAAGTCACGTGTGTGCGGTCCCGGTTTTTTAAGCATGATTCGCCCCTCCTGATTCAGCCATAGTCAAAAAACGGCGAAGAAAATTTGCAGATCTTCCAGTTTTTCGTGATTGCTTATATCTCGGGAAGTTAGTATCCTCGTAAATTGTACATTTTCATCATAATTTCATGGGAGAAACATTACGGGCGAATCAAGCAAGATCCAGCGTTCCACTAGATTGATCTCTGCTATTTGGATGATCCCAACACGCTCCCTACTTAGATGTTATTATCTTTATTCTTTATTTATATTGTATTAAATTGTTTATGTTTATTTCTAATCTGTATCCTATGTAATGCTGAGCTCACATAGGAGTTAAATGAATTTTCTTGCCTTATCTTGTCTTGAATGACCGAAGAGAGGAGTCACTAACTTCTCGAGATATATGAAACAGGGTCTGGAAGGGTATTCTCGGGATCCGGGATTTGGCCAAAATGCAGTGCGGGATTCGGGAAAACGCAAAATATCTTGACGGGATTCGGGATTTGACTGTTACCAGGGAAGCAGGATTCGCCAAAATTTGGGCACGGGATGCGAGATGTTTTTGCTTGTCTGTCGGGAATTCGGGAAATCGCCTCGACCCAAGTAAACGTTCTAGCGGCAAAAGCGAATCAACCAGCTACCAGGGGAGTGCAAAATATCAATCGAAAGGGCCAATATACATCTTAAATTTATTAGCTTTTGCAGAAATTAGTCTTCTTTAAATGTATTTTTGGGAAAGAAAAAACGGGATTCTGGATAGAGATGAAAATAGTGCGGGATGGGGGATTCGCGTGGAAAACGGAGCGGGAATGCGGAATCAGCCCCCCCCCCCCCCTCCCATGAAAATTTTCTCATGAAATGACTGGGTTGTTAGTATGGTCAGCTGTATATCATACTGCCACGCCTGTTTTCTACACGTATGTGCCACCCTCTAAAGGGTATGGTTTTTGCGACGTTTTGGTTTGAAATAGAGTATATTTTAAATTCACAACCTCCACCTCCCTCCCATCATAACAGTGAAGAAATTGGTCTGAGAGGAATTTTTCGTCTGCCAGGTTAAAAACGACTCCAGGCGGACAGAAATCTGAATATTTCCAGGTTTTAGGTTAAAGGAACAACAGCTACTGCTCCTGCTTGCAAGTGGCAATTTTAAACAAGCATTAAATGTTTCTTGTTCCTTCTTGACAATATGACCTCATTATCATTTTTGTCAGTTGAACATTGATAATAATGTGAGCAAGTATTCGAATGTCTAATTTTAATCACGCAATACTTATTTTCCCTTTTTTTCCCATGGAGCTAATGTGAAAAGCTATTTTGAGAGCTTCCCTCACAGCTATTTTGAGAGCCTCCCTTCACAGCTTGTTGCAGGTATGAACATGATAAAGACGCCTACATTTAAAAGTAAGAAATTACACTCAGCATGACCCACTTATTTGTGGAGCAGGCAAACCTCATAAAATTGTCAGCGTGAAATAGTAAATAATACTAAACAATAATAACTTTAGTAAGTGTCAAGCGTCCATGGGCGGCATAGAATGTCATTCACTGCAGATACACGAAGGGAACTCAAACTTTTAGCAAAAGTTCATTCTGAAGTTGGAAAGTTCAAAATATATATAGATGGTTTGCTCGGGTTAAAAAGAAAAATGAACTTTAAAATAGCGCTGGTGGAATCGGGGAGCTAGCATACTCATAATCGGGGACATATTATATTGTCCTTATGAATGTGTCGAAGTAAACTTGGCGAGCAACCCTTTCATGTTTTCAGACTCTGGACAAACGGATACATCATCGCCATCTAAAAACGCATCCGATTCAGTGATGAATTCAACATGTCACACATGTTTGGTTACCTTGTGGAATGATCAGTGGATGATGGTGAATAATGTTGGACGGCGTTGAATGGAATTTGATTGCCATAACATGTTGAATTCAACAGCGTTGAAAGTTGTTGAGTGGAAATGTTGCATTCGTTTGTCGGGGGCCAAAGACGTGTTGCGAACTGCTCAAGAGGGTGTAAAACGGAAGAAACCAAAAAAAAAGCGCGGAGAGACGGGAGCCTTTGAGTAAATGGCGGGAACTCGGAGTGAGGGCTACGGGAGGTGGAAAGCCCCCATTTCCCGCCTCATATTTCTATACTGTGCGGTGAAATACCATCAGCAACGTTTTCAAGTTTTCTAGCAGTTCGCCCCAACTGTGATAGCTACAGTAGTTTTTCCAGCTCCCTTTACAGTATTTCTGGTACTTTTGTTTAAAATTAAATATCATCCTGGAAAACTAGTTTTTTTCTAAATCAAGGGATATTTAACATGGAAGCCCTCTTCATAACAGTGGTTTTCAAAGGGGTCCTTGGCAAAATAAATAAACCAAACAAAAACAAACTCCTAGGCAACAAAAAACACTGATTTGTGTCATCCCCGGCCATAACTAGATGCCATGCCGCGCGCCCAAGATTCGCCATCGTCACCTGAAAAGTACTGATCCATAGCAGTTTAATTTAAATGGCTAACCTGCGTAGCAGGCGTAAACAGGGAGGGGCTAGGGGGAGCAAAAAAGGAGGGGGGGGGGGAATAAGGGATCTAAAAGTTTAGAGTCAAAAGTTTAATGGAACCTTCTTGTGCAGCATAATAAATAGCACCACAGGAAAAGTAATGCCCAGTAGCTTTCACTTAAATGGCCACCCTTTGGGATTTCGTCCACTCACTTAAAGCTTCAGTTGCGTTTTACAGAATAGTGCTATAGTTAGGAATGTTCTGCTGATATAACAGTTCTCCTCATAAACTACCTTGTGCAGCACAATGACTAAGGGTAAGTTCTGCTCTGTAGCTTTCATCATGATTTGCTTGGTCACACCTAAGGATTTCACCACTGACTGAATGTTACAACCATCGTTTACAGAATAGTGCTACAGTTAGGAATATACTGCTAATACATCAGTACTTTCCACAATTTCAAAGGATCAGCTTGAATTCACTGAGTTGAATGGTCACACTTCAGGATTTCATCCATCGGATCAAAAAATAAAATTACCCTATCAGGTCGCTTAATTGACAGTCAGGAATGTTGTACTGCACAGTAACGTTCATTTGAATGGACGCATAATAACAAGGCCACCGAGAAACACTGTTCAGTAGCTTTCATTTGAATGGTTGTAATTCGGGATTTGGCTGGTCCCAAGCCTCTAACATGTAAATGTAAAAAAAAAAGGAAAGAAAAAATGTATATGTTGCATTTAAATTGGCTAAGAAGACTGGAAATTTACCTCTGGGAGTAAAAGATTAAAGCTATACCCAGTATGCCTAATTAAACAAGTGCAATCGAGGAACGGAAAACTGTGCATGCCAAGCGAATTAAAGGCGGTAAAATGAATGGGAGTTTGAACTTGACCCATAAACTCTAGAGCCAACTTTTAATTTATTACATAACAGTGATAAACTAAAACGGAAACGGTTAAACCAACAAATATACAACTATTTCAATTAACGTTGTCGGATCGACTCAGGCTTACGCAACAAGACCGAAGGGTAGTGCGGTTGCAAATCAGACTTAGTTTAACGGTTGTCAGAAGTTATCGGGAACTTTGAATTTCTTAGTATTAATAAATAAATAGGCACTATCCGATTATTGTCAGCGGCAATCCTGATTTGGCTTTCCATTTTCAGTTGTAAGTTTTTGTCATGAAGTGCAAAAATTCACGTTCCATATTTTTCATGATGCTGTTTTTCCTACCTCTAATTTACATAGTATGCACGTGCTCCACGTGTACCCACATATTTTAAATTTGCATCCCGTTTGAACCCAGTAAACAAAAAGATGTGCGCGTTTTAGACGAAAACTCTATCTGGAAATAATTCTTTCAGGCCTTTTGTTTAATTTTATGCTTTTATTACTCTTCCATATACTTGCTATTGTACGGCAAGCAAGGTACTGCTGATTATGTTGAACTTAGGTAATATCCCATATTACCCTGCGGTCTTGTCGCGTAGGCTTAAGCTCTCATCTGACGACGTTAATTGAAATAGCTGTATACTGCACTGACTTGGCAACGAATCCAGAATTCAGTATTCGCTAAATTGTATCACATGAGTGGAGCGTGTACTTCGATCAGGAGCTGAAACAACCTTTCACCTCCACATTAATATCTGCCTCACTAAACAGTCTCTCCGCCAATCATTGCCATCCAAATATAAGTGGTACTCAGACGTCAATTATTTCATTTTGCTCCGTTTAAATAACCCGTGAAAGAAATGATTATAGCGGTTAAGCAAAATTGCTGGTCGGCCAAGCAGAAACCCTCGTTTATTTTCGCCTATCTATAAATGACCCAAGGGCTATATTATCTAATCAATTCTCCCAGCAAGGACACTGCAAAAATAGCATCTATTGTGTTTTTTTTTAAGTGTTGATATCTCTCAATAGATTTAAACCGTTCTTCTGTTTAATAACGTGCGTTTCTAAATAACTTCATTTCCCTTTAATAGCATCATCATCCAGTTACATTTACGTCGATTAATAAGACTTTGTTTCGCAGCTGGAAAAAAACCACTAACGGGTTAAATGCGATCAAAAGCATTTAGTGCTTGGGTTTTAACATATTGACATTACAATATCGGTGTCCCGAAGAAGCATGCTCTGCAGAACAAAAAGAGCACTTGCTCAAAACGTGAACCAATAAATTACTGTCTCTTTATTGACACGAAAAGAATAGCGTGATTATAGCCGATAAATAGATAAGAGTTCAACGGGGTGTTAACAATTTGTTTGCATATTTATACTCGATTTTGTCTCTCTTGAGACCATTTGAACCTTGAACAGCAAGGTGCTAGCACGAAGAAGAAGGTAAAATTTTCTGTTTCCTTTGAAGAGTCAACATGAGCTTTTCGTTTGCAATTGAGGAGTTTTCATCGTTTGGCCAAATAGTGTTCCTCTGCTTTCTGGTTTGCCTGTTCCTCTCTGGAAAAGCAGTATGGGAGCATTCTTTTTCCAAGCTGCCTCCAGGACCATGGGGTTTGCCAGTCGTAGGTAAGAGTTTGTTTCAAACTATCCGATCATTTCCTTAAAGTTTAATAGAGACCGTTCAATGTTTTCAGTCCCTTGTCAGAATATAGTCAATTTCGCTAGTTCACAGCACTTCCAGAGTATTTAAATGACACAATATTACACCTGAACTAGGGATCGTGCAGAAAGCGCAGCTAAAAACGGGAAGGATGGATTAAATTGATATCTTTAAAATATTGACAAAGCTTCTGGAAAAACAAGCCTCGCGAGAAATCGTCTGTCATCCAAAACGCAAAAGTTCACAAAGTCAGATCCCTGTGAATATTTGGTTCGTCCCAGGTGCGTTCTAAAACATTGAATGAACTAATTGAGTTTGTTCGGATTTAACAATTTATAGCTGAAAAAGCTGAAAATTCTACCAAAATTTTCCCATAAACTCTCTCTTCAAAGCAATAACTTTTCTGGGCGAGAAAGGCCCTTTGTTCTCAAAATCACCGATAAATTGCATAATGAATATTAAATAATTATGAGCTCAGCCAGTTGCATGACACGAGCGTAGAGGCTTGGTGAATGTTGCGTGCTCTTAGCCGAATTACTATAGTGATGTACCACTGTTTATCTTCAGTGCTTTTTTTGCACCAAGAAAACCAAATAAGCATGACTTCAGCCTTGACATAAAAATATCAAAACCGCACAAGACTAAAGTTTCTCTGACTCTCAGTAATCTAATTAATCCGTATGCGACTGAATTAAAGTTTGATTAAAAGTAAAGGAATCCTTTTAAATTAACGATCTTTTCGAGTTAACTATTGCATACTTCAGAGCAAAATTACCTACGAGCTTTCATTTGTCGATAAAAACTGAATAGAACTTGAATCAAACTTTGCAGAAAGAGAACGGGAAGTAAAAAAAAAGTGCGGCTCATTATATTTGAAACCTGACAACAATGAAATCTCATTTCCATGGACTTTTTAACCAAACTCTACGCTAGCCATGTTTAACTACTGAAAAATTTCGTTCATTTTTACAAGAATCTAGTATTGTCTACATCGATCTTGATCTGTACACAAAGCAAAACTGGACTTTGACACCGAATCATACTTACTGGAATTAGTTCCATTACCAAGGAAGTCTGATGTTGCAACATTTCACGTGATCAAATTGTTTTGTGTTGTTTTGTTTTTCTTTTCACGGAAAAAAAGCATATTTGCTTTAGTTCAGCTGTTGACTGCATGAATGCAATTAAAGTCGTGGTTTTATTCATAAAAGGGTTCAAATCAAATCATGTCTCCCTTATCTAGTAGAAAGAAATTACAGAATCTAGTGGTCCAGTTGGCCTAAATGCATTCATCGGCAAACTTTGTGAAGTCAGAGGACATATGTGGCCATTGAACTTGAACGTTTTTCCTGTTTGTTAACTGTCAGGTAATGCCGTGACGTCAGTTACAACTTCAATTAAGGCTTTAAGATTTTAACGACTGTATTCAACTGACAGTAACATCAATTTAGTCACCTTCGTAAAAACCTGCGACTATTAAAACTGCACCAAACTCGAGAATGCCTTAAGCGACTTAGACGAATTAAGCAAATGATAGAAAAACAGACCCAAGCTTTCGATTACCTTCGATTCTGCTGTCTCATTAAAATATCATTACTCTACCTAAATTGGGTAGCAGTCTAACCTCAATCTTAATTTTAAAGTTATCGGACCACTATCAGGATTCTGAAAGGCGCGACCATAACTTAGCTGGAACCTAAAGTGAGTTAGCAATATTGCGGAAGTGGCTGAAAGGTTTTTGGTCGACTGTTCCAGAACATGGTTAATTGCACGAACGCGCCGTGAAGACATAAGTAATCTAAAAGGCTGTAGACAAAAGCAAAAGCAAACTTTATAAAACTCGTATGCACAAGGCAAAGCTCATTGGAGAGACGGAGGCCAATATCTCGAGAATTTGCCCCTTACAACGACTAACCGGCAACGAGGAGGAAAGATTTTGAAGATAGTCTTAATTGCCAAGTCTTTGAAGCAAACCGCTCTTAACCTTCCTCGATTCTGATCTATCTGAGAAGGGCATCGCAAGGAACCGTAAAACAATCAACCATTTTTGTCAAAGGGAAGATTAAGATACAACCAACAGATGAGTATCTGCTCCTGTTGCCTGATGAAAGATCAGCACTCACTCTAAGATGCGAGGGCTTTTCCTTGAGATCAAACGATGACCCAGTAGTGTCATCCTCAAACTTTGAGCTCACTGGATGTGATAAAATGTACCCAGAAAAAAAGACGAATTGTCACTAGTGGAGGTCTAATTACTATTGCATGCTTCACTGCAGTCGGTTACTGTCAAGGGCAGTTACGTGCCATATTCCTTAGCCAATAGTAATTACACATACATATATTACAAAGTAGTGACGGCACTAATTCCTTTGTATATGGCATTGAAAAACAGAGAATTTTGCTAGGGATTATGGAATACATCACCTAGAAAACGTTTTGCGCCACCTTAGCATTAAGATTCCCCCATAGAAAGATGTAGAAGATTGTGTACGTGTGGCAGTTACAAACTGAACAATCGAGTATTCAAGTACTCGTGGCCAAAAACATGAGTACATAATGACCTATTTTTCATGCTTCACGCCCATCGCCAGGCTTCTAGCACGAATGCGGGGTTTTGTTTTTCAAGCATTAGCTCTTGCCTACCCCGGAGGGTTCAATTTTACGGTTTTATAGTCAATAACGAAATATAAGGAGGCCATGCTTCATCCATCATTCGAGAAAGTGCAGAGGTTAATATATCGTCAGAGCTAATTGTAGGACAGTGATTAAAGGCAATGCCTTGAACCGTCATTAGCAGCTCTGTGCAATTTTTAAAAAACAATTACATGAAATATATGGCGAAAAATATTTACTCAAATATATGCTTCTAATCCTGATTTCCACTCGAAAAATAAGATGGTGTTTTTTTCACATTAGGGGCTTGTTTCCCTGTGTGAAAAAACCAACATCTTGAGTTCACAAAAATGGTGCAGAAATACGGTGACGTGTTCAGCCTGATGCTTGGAAATCGTTTGGTTGTGGTGCTAAATGGAGTAAATGCCATCCAAGAAGCCATTATCAAACACTCGAAAGCCTTTGTTGGGCGGACTCAACTGCACACCTTTCAGATCGCTAATCCGTATGGTAACATGCTCTCCCTGTCGGATTACTCGCCCCAATGGAGGCTTTCTCGTAAGATGACCGTTTGTGTCATCCACAACTTCGCCAAGAACACAGACGCCTTTGGAGAGAAACTCTTGCAAGAATCTCAGCGTCTGATTCACTGTTTCAAGCAACAGAAGGGAAAGCCGGTTAATGCTCTCAGACATCTACGGTGCGCAACAGCAAACATCATCCTTAATGCGCTCTTCGGAGTCGAACGTTAATACGACGATGAAGAACTCGGGAGAATTCTCGACCTCGCCGAAAATTTCTGACAGGCGGTGAATGGCAGTAGCCACGTCGATTTCCTGCCACTGTTAAAGTATCTTCCAAGTAAGGCGCTTTTAAATCTTAAATTGTTAATAAACATCCATTTGTGTGCAGTCACCAAGATGTTTGAGAAGAACAAAGAATCCTATGCTGACGGACAAGTTCGAAATATCGCAGACAGTTTTATCAGCGTCGTTGAAAGGGAAACTGAGAAAGAGAGAGAAAGTCGGCCAGCCGGAGAGGATACCGTAAGCATGGCTCCACTGCTCAACGACGAGCAGATCATTGCACTGCTGGGAGATCTCTTTGGTGCCGGTTTTGACACTTCGTCCATCACTCTCTACTGGGCTCTGGCATACTTGGTGAGATATCCCGACATTCAGCGCCAGTTGCATGAAGAATTAGATCACATGATTGGACGAGAACGACTGCCAACCCTTCAAGACGTAGAGTCACTTCCCTTCCTCCAAGCTACCGTTTATGAGCTGTTAAGGGTGACCAGCATTGTATCTCTTGCAGTACCTCGATCCACCACCACAGAGACGAACATCTGGGACTTCACAATCCCGAAAGACACAATCGTCTTCGTTAACCTATGGTCCGTGCACCACGATCCAGAAACCTGGAAAGACCCGGATGTTTTCAACCCCAGTCGTTTTCTTGATGGAGCCGGTCAGGTGATCGATCCAAAGTTCCTCGGGGGGGTTCATGCCATTCTCGGGCGGTCGGCGTAAGTGTCCTGGGGGCGCTGTTTCATAGTTTTCGTTTCACACAAGATGGTTTGCCAGCTGAGTATCAAGGAATTAATCTTCAGGGTCAGCCCGGTCTCACTTTGATGCCAGAGACATTTTACGTGAAAGTAGAAGAACGCTTTTAAAGAGACCTTAACGAACACTCAACAGTAGCAAAGAAAACGTATTCGTTAATAAACGTTTTGCCCTTATAAAGGGAGGTTTTGATAACTGACGGACATTGTTTGATGCGTTTTAATGAAATATTGCATTTCATGAATGTAAAAATTGTTCATAAGTTGAGTTACACTAGCGTTTTTAGATTCTTCCATACGACTATGTGACTGTACCTAAGTTTTTAATTAGCATTTTTTTATACCTGTTGGAGTTATTTTTAATGATAATATGAGATTTTGATCGTCCAAAACTTTCCGGTAATGTATTGTGCTGTTTTAAGGGGAAGAGATGTAGACTTTTTAAGTGGCAATTTAATAATAATATGAGATTTTGATCGTCCAAAACTTTCTAGTAATGTATTGTGCTGTTTTAAGGGGAAGAGACGTAGACTTTCAAGTGGCAATCGTTTTTGCGTCGACGTCACGCAGATCGCACCTTCGCCCCGGTTCGATGGGTCGATTCCTGATCTCAGTTCTGGTACCGGTATTTTGTCTTTAAGCGACAAAAGCATGTTAAAGCTTCTAGTTCTAATTGGCCAAGATCGCAACAACAAGAAAATACCGAAAAAAAAGGCCAAACGAATAAATGCACTGCTCGGTAGCGAAGTTTTATTTGAATGGTCACACTTGAGGATTTCATCCACACACTCAAAAGATAAAACCACCTCGTACAGAATTATAAAAAGCACCACAGGAAAGCATTGCTCGGTAGCTTATACATTGGAATGATCCGACACGTTAGGATTTCATCCATATACTCAAACGCGTTAGAACCATACTACACGGCTCAGAAAGTGAAGACGTCCAATTCCTATTCGACCTGGAAACACGTGTGCACTGAAGAGATATACATTGCAATTTCCATTATTTTTATTTTAAATTAATTCTTATATTATTCCATAGGGCCCCTTTCCACCAAAGTTTCTAAATGGGTACAAAATTCGGCAAATTGGTAGAAAAAATCTGATATGCTACATGCAGCTGAACGGTTGCTGTAGCATGAAGCAGCCAAGCGTACGAGTATTACGTGCTCCCCTTTGGATGAGATGGTACTCTCTCGCAAGGATACTCTAAGCATTTAGTTAGGTTAGCCGGTACGTGTTTAGGTAATGATGGACAATTTGAAAAGCTAAGTTTCATGTCACCACATGCAAAAACCACGACTCGAAACAAAACCTTTCAGGCGAACGTAAGCCGAGGGGTTCAGCATTAGACGATAACGTATCTACACGGGTGCAAGGGAATCCTTTCACGTACCAGCATCCTAACCAGGCGTACAGTAGTGTTCAATGTTCCTACAGAGCTCTTGCGGAGCCGTAGCCAGGCGTCGTTAAATGTGGGCCCTCAGTGATTGACTTCTTTGAGACCTCGTTATAAAAAGGTTTTTCACATTATTTATCTTTGTTTTACAGTTTACTCTTTTACTATAGTTTATACCATAATTTCTAGTTAATGTCACCTGTCATCTAGTGAACGTGTCACGGACTAGTGGACTTTCACCCATTAGTGGTTCGAAAGCAAATGTGTCAACACACTAGCGATCTCGATCTCGTCAACATTCTTAAATAGTACCTCCGAAAGACACTGCTCAATAGCCTTCATTAAAATGGTCGTAATTCGGCATTTTGCTGACTACAAGCCCCTAATATGTAAATGTAAATAACAGTCCCACGAACGAGATCTGGTGGTTGTTACAGAGGACACCCAAGCTCACGAGCAGCCCAATTTAGTGGCAAAATGTAATGATTTCTTCAGAATTGACTTGATCGCTTGTTTAGTCAGCAAACTAAAAATGACAATAAATAGCTATAGCCAATTAAATTTACATACCAGATCAAATATTTGTTCTTGTATTGTTTCATGTCCGTGTCAAAGCTTTTCAGCTTTTCATGTCCGTCTCAAAGCTTTTCAGCCGCATTTCAGGCAGTTTTTAGGTTTTCGAAACCGTCTTTGTATCACATCAAAATAGAATATCAAAATATCTCTTCGCCTCTTCTTAAAAGGACAAATTATTCCATTTGTCTTTCCCATTTTCTCTTGTGAAATCAATCCTTTCCTCTTGAAGAAGAATCACCAATGGACAGAAGACACAAAAGGTGAATTGAATGTTCCACTAAACGTTTTGATGAAGATCTTATTTTCGCCCCCTCCCCTCCCCCCTCCCATGACTGCTACCCTGTGTTGACCCTCACCAGGCTTTCCAGGTTCAGCCGTTTTCACCGCTTTTTTCCGCAATTTCGCGTCGTAGGCATAGACATGGTGAAAAAAAAAACAGTTTTTGTCCATTTCAGTATCAAACATTTTGCCATATATGAATCCTGGATTGTATTTGTGAGTTTCAAAGTTTTAAAATTGAGTTGTTTTCAGTTTTCCATACGTTCGTGTTTAATTTTCCTGCAGACGTATTAGACATTTGTACACGGGAGAAGTACATAAGCACAGTACGAGAACCAACAAACAACGAGCGAGGAACAAAGTAGTTGAGGAGGGGGGTGTACAAGAAATTTTGGTGTCCATTTGGGGGGTGCACGAAAAAATGGCCATTGCTTGAGGGGGAACAGATATTTTAAGCTGGTTTCATAACAAAATCCTCCACCCACCCCTGGCGATAAATAATGACTGGTCCCTAAATGCTGCGTTTCAGAAAGTGGACAACAAGACCGGAAATTTACCTCTGGAAGTGAAAGATTACTACCACGTGTACCCTGTACGCGGCGTAGTTAAACAAGTGTAATTGAAGATTCGGGACGCTGTGCATGCCAAGCAAATTAAACGCGTCGCAACAAATGGATGTATTTGATCCATAAACTCTAGAGACATTTATTTACTTTTGTAATAGTGATAAACTAAAACGAAAACGTTTAAACGAATAAAGGTGCATGGCATTAACTAGGCAACGAATCCAGAGTTATTCGCTAAATTGTAGACAAAGAATACACAGTTCACAGCTGAGTTCACAATCTAGTCTTGGAGCCAGTGTAGTGCAGAGCAATACCTTATCACGTGAGAGTCGCGTTCACATAGACTGAGCTGGAACAACCTTTCACCTTGCAGATTAATACCTGCCTCACTAAACAATCTCTCCACCAATCATTGCCATCCAAATACGAGCGGTACTCAGACATCAATTATTTTAGTTGTTCTCCATTCAAATAACACCGCAAAAGAAATTATTACAGCGGTTAACCAAAACTGGTGGTCGGTCAAGCAGAAACCCTCGGTTATTTTCGCCTATCTATATATGACCCAAGGGCTATCTAATCAATTCTCCCAGCAAGGGCGCTGCAAAAATAGCATCCATTGGTTTTTTGTTTTTTTGTTTTACGTATTGATACCTCTCAGTAGGTTTAAACCACCTTCAAAGCGTAACCGTTCCTCTGTTTAGTAACGTTCGTTTCTGACTTTGTTCATGTACTAAGCTCAGCACATTAATGTCGATTAATAGGACTTCATTTCGCAGCCGGAACAAAACCACGAATAGGTTAAATGGGATCAAAACCATAGTGCTTATACATTAATATATTGACGTTATAATACCAGTCCCGAAAAAGCATGCACCACAGAACAAAAAGAGCACTTGCTCAAAACGTGAACCAATAAATTACTGTCTCTTTATTTGACACCAAAAGAATAGCGTGATTATGGCCGATAAATAGATAAGAGTTCAACGGGGTGTAAACAATTTGTTCGCATATTTATACTCGATTTTGTCTCTCTTGAGACCATTTGAACCTTGAACAGCAAGGTGCTAGCACGAAGAAGTAGGTAAAATTTTCTATTTCCTTTGAAGAGTCAACATGAGCTTTTCGTTTGCAATTGAGGAGTTTTCATCGTTCGGGCAAATAGTGTTCCTCTGCTTTCTGGTTTGCCTGTTCCTCTCTGGAAAAGCAGTATGGGAGCATTCTCTTTCCAAACTGCCTCCAGGACCATGGGGCTTGCCAGTCGTAGGTAAGAGTTTGTTTCAATCAGCTCAGATAATTTTCTGTATAGTCTAATGAATAGAGACCGTTCAATGTTTAACTCCCTTGTCATAATAGACAGTTTTCGCTAGTTTTAAGCAAACCACTTTCAGCTTATTTAGATGACCAATCAGTTAAAACAAAGATCTAGATCTCTAGATGAGATCGTGCAGAAAGGACAGTAAAAACAGAAAGGATAGAGTGAATTGATATGTTTCAAATATTGACAAAGCTGCTGGGAAAACAAGCGTCGCAAGAGGTCGTGTGTTAACCAAAACAAAAAAGTTGACAACGGTTAGAGTCTGTGGCTCCCAGGTGCATCCTTATAAAATTTTGAATAAGAGGCTAATCGACATCGCTCGAATTTAACAGTTTATCACTGAAAAATCTGAAAATTCGGCCAGAATTTGAACTGATAAACTCTTTCTTCAAAGCAGTAACTCTTTCTTGGCAAGAAAGGCCCTTTGTTCTCAAAATCACCGATAAAATTGCATAATGGATGAATAATTAGTAAGCCCAGCCCTTTGCATGACACGAGCGTAGAGGCTTGGTGAATGTTGCGTGCTCTCAGCCGAATTACTATAGTGATGTGGCACTGTTTATCTTCAGTGTTTTTTTTCCACCAAGAAAATCAAATAAAGCGTGACTGCAGCCTTGAGATCACAATTTTTAAACCGCACAGGACTATTAAAAACTTAAGTTTCTCTTACTCTTAGTTCTATTATCAGCAGTTAATATTTAAACAATCAATCCGTATTCGACTGAATTAAAGTCCGATTATTAAAAACTAAAGAAACCCTTTAAGATTAATAATCTTTTAAACTTAACTATCAGACTATTGTACACGTCATAGCAAAATTATCCACGAGGTTTCATTTGTGATTGAATACTGAATAGAACTTGAATTAAAATTTGCGGAAGAAGAACAGAAAGTTAAAACAAAACATCTCCTAACCTTGACAACGGAAAAATTTCGTTTTGGTCGACTTTTAACCATACTCTACGCTTAGCCATATTTAACTATTGAAAAATTTCGTTCATTTTTACAAGAATCTAGTACTGTCTATATCGATCTTGATTTGTACACAAAGCAAAAAACTGGACTTTGACACCGAATTACTTACCGGAATTACCTCAGACCAAGGGAGTCTGATCTTGCATCATTGCACGTGAACAAATTGTTTTGTCTTGATTTTTTTTTTCAGGGCAAAAAAGCATATTTGCTTTAGTTTAGTTGTTGAGTGGATGAATGCACTTAACATCGGGATACTATTTGTAACAGGCTTCAAATCAAATCATGGCTCCCTTACCTACTGGAAAAATACTGAAATCTAGACCTCCATTTAGCCTTAATGCGTTCATCGGCAAACTTTGCGAAGTCAAATGACATTTGTGGGCATTAAAATTGAACCTTTTTCCTGTTTGTTAACTGTCAGGTAATGACGTCAGTTAGAGCTTTAAGGCTTCAAGATTTTGATTACTTTTGTCAACTGACAATATCAAAAATTTAGTCATCTTTCGTAGACTTATGACTACGTTGTAGCCATTATAATTTTACTAAACTCAACGGCCTCAAGCGACTTAAGCAAATGATAAATAAAACTATACAATGGCTTTCGATTTCCTTCGTTTTTTTTCTGTCCCATTAAACTATCATTACTCTACCTTAATTGGGTAGTAGTCAATCTTAATTTTAAAGTTATCGGACCACTATCAGGATTTTGAAAGCGCGACAATAACTTAGCTGGAACCTCAAATGGCTTGGTGGTGGTCGGTTAGTCTGTTTCAGAACAACATACACCTCTTTCAAAAAAGATTGCTTCAGTGATCCATGTTTCATAGACCGCAGTGCATCATGCTCGCTGAATTTATGGCTGCTTTTTTCTACCTATTAGTTCTAAAGCAAGAGCAAATGTACATTTTTTATTATTTGGTTTTCTCCGCTAGTGCCTTTAGCGAGAAAAGCGATCAATAAATTTCTTTATAGCAAACATGATGCCTTGCGGTCTATCAAACAAGGATCATGCATCATGCATCACTGAAGCAACCGTAATTGAAATAGGTGTATAGGTATAGTTAGATTATTGCATGAACACGCCTTGGAGACATTAAATCTAAAGGCAATAAGCAAAAACAAATTACATATTTCACTAACTTTATAAAATCGTGTGCTCAAGACAAAACTAATTCACCAAACGGGGAGAAGTGGGAGAATTAAGTCATCCAGGCCCGTGATGACTCGAGAATTTGCCCCTTACAGCGACTAACCGGATACGGAGAGGAAAGATTTTCAAAATAGTCCTAAGTAAACTGCTCTTAACCTTCCATGATTGTGATCTATCTGATAGGGGCATCGCAAGGAATCGTAAAACAATAAACAGCTTTTTTTTTTCAACATTGATAGCTATTGATTGGCATTAAAATGTTCCTGTTGCCTGATGAAACAGCAGTACTTAATCTAAGATTCGCGAGCTTTTCCTTGAGATCAAACAAGCATCTAGTGGTGTAATCCTTAAACTTTGATTTGAATGATTTCACTCGATATGATAAAATAAACCCACAACAAAAGACGAATTGTCATCGTATAGTGGAGGCCTAATTACTATCGCATGCTTCACTGCAGTCGGTTACTGTCAAGGGCAGTTACGTGCCATATTCCTTAGCCACTAGTAATTACACATACATATATTACAAAGAAGTGGCGACTAACACTAATTCCTTGGCATATTGCATTGAAAAGCAAAGAATTATGTTGCCATTTTGCTAGGGATTATGGAGGTAAAAGCTGCAGAATCTTTCCCAAATGAATAAACAAAAATGTGATGATGTTAGTTGAACAGTAATAGGCAGGGCATTGAGTGGTAAGAAATGGTAGTAAATTAACCACTATCTAAAACTTTGTGTTTAAAGCATTTCACTTTCACTCAGTGACCACGTTGTGTAGCAGGTGACCGGCTAACGAGAAATGGAGATTCATACAAAAAAGAACTGTAGCTTGGATGTTTTTGGTGACAGCGAAGATTAGCTAAAAATTGACGGAAAACCTCAGGGATTTCACGATCAAGCTTTCATAACCTGAAAAAAAAAAATTCCTTGCATAAATTATAACAAATTTGAGTGAACGTGGAAGGATTAAACATTGTAAACTATCGCATTAGTAAATAAATGCTAAATCTTGTACAAACTTGTGCAAGGATACAAAAACATCAGCTAGAAAACATGGTTTTTGTGTCACCTTAGCATTAAGATTCCCCCACAGAAACATGTAGAAGGTTGTGTACGTGTGGCAGTTACAAACTGAACAATCAAGTATTCAAGTACTCATGGTTAAAAACTTGAGTACATAATGACCTGTTTTTCATGCTTCATGCCCTTCGCCAGGCTTCTAGCACGAACGCGTGACTTTTGCCAAGCTTTAAAACCATCCAGCCCCGGAGAGTTCGAGTTTACTCAAAACAATAAATAAATTAGGTTTTCAAGTCATTAACGAGCACAAGGAGGCCGTGATGCAAAGGTTAAGAGTCGACAGCGCCTGCGCAACTCGGGACTGGGGCCCGTTTCTCGAAAGTCCCGATGACTTTTCGGGCCCGGAAAGATATTTTATGTGCGTAGAATTTACCTTAAAGATTCACGTTTTGTTGGTCTTTAAAACTAAGAAGTAAAATTTTAGGTGGACGAATCAAGTCCAGCTGGTTTGCGGACTAAAAGCTACACCCCCATTCTATAGATTTTGATTTTAAAATATAGCTCCGGGCCCGGAAAGTTACTGGGACTTTTGAGAAACGGGCCTCTGGTCCGAGATATTCAAGTTTCTTAAGGAATTTGCCTGCTAATACAAAGGTATTTTTGTGCGGCTTTTGACTATGTGGAAAAAGCAGATCTTAGCGAGGGCTATCAGAATCCAAAAAGAAAATTAAGGGGGCCACGCATTTTTCAGAGATAATTGAGCTTAAATTTGCAAAAAAATTGCCATACATTGTAACTCTTGCTATAGGATCCGCTTTTCCCCACAGTCATAACCTTTTTAAAAATACCTATGTATTGGGAGCTACCGTCCCTAAGGAGGCTCGCAAAAGTTTTTTTGGCCTTGGGGTGTATCTTTTGAAATCAAAATTTCATATAGAAGACAAATTTGATTTCCTTGATACTACACCAACTTTTCAACTAATGACCAAGTTTATTTTTTGGTTTCCTAGCAACAGTTGTCACCATAGCAACGGTTATGGACAGCCCCTCCTTTTATATAATGTCGATTATCTCGAAATTTATCCAGTGACTTTATGATGAATTTTGGAAGATTAGGCATGAACTTCACAGCCTACACAATTTGTATGTAAAAATAGAGAAAAATCTGTTTGACCGTTTTCAAGTAAATCACAAATCATTTTTACAGCCTCCAATATTTCAAACAAAAATTAATCTTCATACTTTCTCTTTTCAGTTTAAAGGTCTTTTATGATAAAAAAACATTCTAAACTTACGTTGAGCTTCCTAGGTGGCTGCGATTATAAGATATTTATGTTTGAGAACTGCTAAAATAAAGCACAAATCATTCAAACAGTTCGTTATTCGCATAAACTGATAAATCGAGATATGGAAAATGCTCTTACAGATTTTTCCCGTAATTTCGCGTACAAGTTGTGTAGGTTGTGTAGTTCAAATCCTACAAATTTTGTCATAAATTGTTTGACTAGGTTTCGAGATATGAATTGACATTCTATAAAACGACGGGCTGCCCTTACGAAACCAGTACCTTGGAAACCGGTGAAAAATAAACTTTAGTCATATGTTGAAAAGATGGTGTAGTATTAAGAAAATCAAAGTTTGTCTTCTATGCGAAATTTTGACTTCAAAAGATACACCCCAAGGCCAAAAAGAAAAAAAAAACTGTTGGGAGCTGACTAAGAGCGGTGCCACCCAATACAGAGGTATTTTTGCAAAGGTTATGACGATGGGCTGTGGTTTGAAAACAATTCCTTAAACAGGCATTAAAAGTTTTGTGCACTTTTCAATTACATAAGACGATTAGATAAAATATATGAGAACAAAAAATTTTACTCAAGATGTATGCTTCTAAGCCTGATTCCTAAACACGATTTTCGTTCTCACAATAGGGGCTTGTTTCCGACTGGGAAAGAACCCACATCTTACATTCACCGAAATGGCGCAGAAATACGGCGACGTGTTCAGCCTGATGCTTGGAAATCGTTTGGTTGTGGTGCTAAATGGAGTAAATGCCATCCAAGAAGCCATCATCAAACACTCGAAAGCCTTTGCTGGGCGGCCTCAACTGCACACCTTTCAGATTGCCAATTCCCATGGTAACAGTCTCACCCTCTCTGACTACTCGCCCCAATGGCGGCTCTCTCGTAAGATAAGCGTTAGTGCCATCCACAACTTCGCCAAGAACACAGACACCTTTGGAGAGAAACTCCTGCAAGAATCTCAGCGCTTGATTCACTGCTTCAAGCAACAGAAGGGAAAACCGGTGGTTGCTCTCAGACCTCTGAAGTGCGCCACAGCCAACATCATCCTCAATGCTCTCTTCGGAGTCGAGCGTTCTTACGATGATGAAGAACTCGGAAAAGTTCTCGACCTCGCCGACAATTTCCGACAGGCAGTTCATGGCAGTAGCCACGTCGATTTCCTGCCACTGCTAAAGTATCTTCCAAATAAGGCGCTTTCAAATCTTGAATTGACAATAAAAAGCGTGTTGGGTGCAGTCACCAAGATGTTTGAGAAGAACAAAGAATCCTATGCTGACGGAAAAGTTCGCAATATCGCAGACAGTTTTTTCAACGTCGTTGAGAGGGAAACTGAAAGAGAGAGAGAAAGTCGGCCAGCCGGAGAGGATACCGTAAGCATGGCTCCACTGCTCAGCGACGAACAGATTGTTCGAGTGTTGGGTGATCTCTTTGGTGCAGGCTTTGACACTTCGTCCATTACTCTCTATTGGGCTCTGGCATACTTGGTGAAATACCCCGACATTCAGCGCCAGTTGCATGAAGAATTAGATCAGGTGATCGGACGAGAACGACTGCCAGTCCTGCAAGACATAGAGTCACTTCCCTTCCTCCAAGCTTCAGTCTATGAGCTCTTGAGGGTGACCAGTTTGGCACCTCTTGCAGTACCTCGTTCCACCACCGCCGAGACGAACATCTGGGACTTCACAATCCCGAAAGACACAATCGTCTTTATTAACCTATGGTCAGTGCATCACGATCCAGAAACCTGGAAAGACCCGGATGTTTTTAACCCCAGTCGTTTCCTTGATGCAACAGGTCAGGTGATAGATCCCAAGTTCCTTGGAGGTTTCCTGCCATTCTCGGGCGGTCGGCGTAAGTGCCCCGGTGAAGCTATGGTCTTGAAAACAATTTCAACTTTCCTTGGGTCGCTGCTTCATAGTTTTCGTTTTACACAGGATGGATTGCCAGCTGAGTATCAAGGGATTGATCTTCAGGGTCAGCCCGGTCTCACTTTGATGCCAGAGACATTTTACGTGAAAATAGAAGAACGCTTTTAAAGAGACTTGAACGGTCATTCAACAGTAGCAAGAAACGTATTCGTTAATAAACGTTGTGCCCATATAAATAGAGGTTTTGCTGCCTGAATGACCACTTTTGACTTTGTTTAGTGAAGTATTGCACTTTAAGAATGCAAAAACTGTTCATTAAGCTGAGTTAACCTAGTATCAAGTGAAAGCAAGCGGCTTAAGATTATCTACCCGAATGTGTAACTATAACTAAAAATAGTTATTTAACGTGTTTTTAAAACCTGTTTGAACTACTTTTGATGATGATGCGAAATTTTGATAGTCCAAAACGTTTCGCGTTTTAAGGAGAAAAGACGCAGACTTTCAAGTGGTAATCACATTTAGCTAGTTCCTCGGTGCATGTTTAGGTAGAGATAGACAGTGTGAAAAGCTAAATTTCTTGTGACCGTAAGAAACCATGAATTGAAACGCAACCCTCCAGATCGAAACTTTCAACGTACGTATCTATGCGGGTACGAGGGAATCCTTTCATGTACCAGCATCCTAACCAGGCTAAAAGTAAAGCTTAAAAATAAAGTTTAAAAACTTTCATTCTGGTACAAAGCTCTTGCAGAGCCGTAGCCAGGCGTCGATACAAATATGGCCCACAAGGCCTCTGTGATTGACTTCTTTGAAATCTCATTATAGTTAGGTTTTTTTTACTATAACTAATCTTTGTTTTACATTTTACTCTTTCACCCATTTTTATACTAAAATTTTTAGTCAATGTCGTCTGTTCTTTTAAAATTGCTGGCTTAATAAATGGTAAATCTTCAATCTGATTATCTCTTGGTTTTAGTCAAAAGCCAACTTCACTGCGGCCAAAGGAGAAAAATAAGAAAAGTACTTCAAAGGTAAGGGAGTTATTTTCACTGTTCCAAGTTTAACACTTAATCGGTATCCTGAAAAAAGTTCTAAGCGTTTGAAAACGGGAAACGGACTTGTCAGTTCAATTTGTAAAACGAAGTAAGTTTGTTTCGGTGGCATTTTGTTTTAAATAGCAAAGAAACTCGTTTATTTGAGAGAAACGACAATATATTTACACTCACCCACTATTTTATTTCAACAGCCACTGTTCACACTTCCAAGTGGCGGTTTTAATCATTGAATATTTGTTGTTGTTTGTTGACAACGTTACTTCAACAATATTTTTGTCAGATGAACATTAACAAATAAAGTCAAGTCTTCGGCCTAATTATAGGCTTCTTTTTTTCCCATGAAGCAAATGTGAAGAGCTATTTTGAGAGTCAGTGTCTCTACAGTAGGTCGCAGCATGTTGTAGTTATTTAAATGAAATGAGCTAGGACGCCTACATCCAGAAGTAGGAAATTACACTCAGCAGGATCCACTTATTTGTGGAACAAAAACGCTCATAGAATTGTCAGCGTGATGTAGTAGATAATAATAAAACAACATTGATTAGTTAGCGTCAACCGTTTAAGGTAGGAAACAATGTCACTCTCAGGGAAGCTCAGGGATGTCATTACATTGTTATCATAACGTTCTGCAGTTCTTGTAGGCTATTTGGCCGCCGCCCATCCCACATCTTTCTCTGCAAAGGTGTGAAAAATAAACGGATCGTGACAGAAATCAACGAAACCTTCAAGGAAAATTTAAAAAGGTTCGAGTTATCGAGGATAAAATTGTGAAGAAAGTGACCTGAAGAGAAAATCCTTCACTTTGAGTTAGCGGGAGGTTCGAGTTACTAAGGGTTCGAGTTACCGGGAGTCAACTGCATATGTGCCGGGTAGTTCTTGCAGCCACTCTGAAGCTGAATTAAAACTAAATCTAATCCCCCAGCTATACATGGTACTTTGCAAAGCGAAGACAAAGGCATAAAGAGATCGTATTGATGAAAGTTAACATAGCGCCAGTTTGTCCAGGTTAAAAAGATAAATGAACTCTAAATAAATGCTTGCGGAATCCGGCGAAGAGTTGTCACACTCATAATCGGGGGCATAAACTGCAGGTATGAATTTGTCGAAGTAAGCTTGGCGAACAAGCCGTGTGTGATTTGTTCCATGAGGTATATTGGAAAGTTTACTTTTTAAGACGTGCTGTGAGCCACTGAACAATATTTAGTTCAGTGTTCGAACGTACTGAGCTATGGATGCGGCCCTTTCAAGTGCTCTGGGACACTGTTTAAGAGCAAATGTCGCCAAGGTTTGAGCAAAATTGGAAATGGTCAAAATAAACTTCCCCTCATTTGTTGGGTGAAGTTAGTCCTTCTGGTGGAAGTAATCATGATGGTATTTTTTTCATTTCTCGTGATAAACCGAACTTGGTATCAGGGGGGGTTTAATTCCTGAAAAAGGACTTTTTGTTAGCTAATTTCATCAAAGCACAAGAGACTGGTTGAAATTCTGTTCACATCCTAGCAACCTATCATCTTTCCACTTCACAAAAATGATATTAGATTTTTTCTTTGTTCCCGGGGGGACCCCTGGCCCTCCATTCTTTGTAAGGGGGGAGCTCTACTTTTGAAAAACTGAAAATGAGACATCTTTGACTAAAACAAAATTTAACTGGTATTCACATTTTGATTAAATTCGAAGTTGGAAGTAAATATTTGATCCCTTCTTAATCTTTTGCTGCTTAAAAGTCCGCGGGCACTCTGGTGGTTTTTGCAGGGCACGTGATTTAAAACAGGGACCTTAGGCAAAATGACAATTTTTTACTATTTTAAGTGGCCACTTATTAGAACTTAAGAAATGCTACAGCAGTTATATACCATCGTGCTGTTTCTTTATCATCTATAGATTGCTGTTATTTCCCTTTTAGGATAATATTACGCGAATTGAGAAATATTACTTTTTCAACATCACACTCTCGTTGGGGACTGTTAATTTATGCAAAAACAGTACTCAGTTGGCCGGTTGAGAAAACTATAAAAATAAACTGGGCAGTCAACTAAACTAAACAAATTAGCTTTATAAGAAACAATTGTTGTCTGACATACCATTTTGTAAAATAATCACGTCAAGAGCGGCCTTAGAGCCAACCCCAAGTCGCGCCAAATTCAGAGATCCTTCAAGGTTCCATTTCGGTCATGACGATTATTCTCGTCAGATCAAGAGTTCAGTTCTCATCCTTGCAGCAGCCGCAAATGCTTTCATTTACAAGGATCTACTATCCAGTTTGCTGCAACCGTCAACAGATCAACCAAAACACTGCAAACAGCTCCCAGAGAAGCAAACATCACTCGATACTCCACCAATCCTGCTCTCGCCGCCAAATTGTTGGATTTCGTGACATGAGTACTTCGGGTCTTTACGGTATCCATTTTTGTCACGCTGCTCAGAAATGCTGTTCAGAAAGTCAACTGGCCATGGCTTGTTCCTTCAAATTTTTAAGCAAGTTCAAAGTAATTATTTCATAACATTCTTCTTACTCGTACACGAGAGTTAAAAGATTGAATCTTTACGATTGTTTGGTGTACCGCTGACCGGAACTTTATCTTCGGCTCTTTAACTTTGAAGTAGGGCCGGTGGGGGGAGGGGTGGACTCCCTTTTGTGGGCTACATGGGGAGTTCCGGCCGGAAGGTGGTGCCTTTTTAAGCTCGCAGTATACTAAAGGGTGGGGAAAATTGTCATTTTAGTATATGGAAGGTTTACAAAATCAGCTGCAAAGTGGAAAAAAATGGTGGCTAAAAGGGTGCCAAAATTTTGGCAGAAATGACACAAAAGCTTGCACCCTATGAGCAACTGATCAGAACGACTGAAAGCCGGAGAAAAACGTGGCAGTTGTAGGAAATTATATAGTTTTGGCTTACCCTTCAGGTATAAGAAAGGGGTACAATTTGCTTTAGGTATATGAAAGGGGTACCATTTTGGTAAAAAATGAGTATATTAAAGGTTAGTGTTTGTACCTCCGTGCGGAGCCTCCCCGTATAAAACTTTATTGAGTACCCCTATCCCCCCGGGACTAGGAACCAGTAGGGATTGTGTCAAGGAATGTAAATCTGTATACATAACTCCGACTTCCCCCAAAATGTTAAGATAGTAATGTTTTTAATCACTGTTTGTATGCAAAACAAAGTTCTTCTGGCACTTAAAAAATAAAACTTATAGCAAGGGATAGTACAAGGGATAGTGCAGTACTGCTTTACCAGGCCCTACAAAACTCCTATCCTAATCTCCTCTCTAAGTGGAGTTATCTATTTATGTTGGCTATTGTACGTATACAAGCAATCCTGGTTAGCGGACTACTAGGGAGGCGTGATTTAAAATTGTGCTTTGATCAGGTAGGAATAAGATAAGAAGACCGCGGAGAACTCCGCCATCATCGAGGAAGCTCTCCGGCAAGTGGGGATTTTGTGCCCTTCTCAAAACAAAGAAAAATCACGAAGAAGCCGATCCTGAAGATGGGAATGAATAACAACATGGACAGGACAGTGACCGCCATAATAGGTACAACTTCAGAAGAGGAATCCCACTGAGGTCGCCTCATTGTTCTCGTGTCCCGATGATGGATGTGTAAAAACGCACTTCCGATCTTCCTCAATGAGGCCACGGCACTGAACATATTGAAAATCACAAGATCCGACCTGATGGGAAATCACTGTATGATAAAGCGAAACAGGGCTACGCACGCAGGCTGCAGGGACTAGTCTTAAAGCAAACCCATCGTCAAAAACCCCAATGAGAACCAACCAGGCCAACATTCGTTGGCACAGGGATGAGCTTTTAAGTCCAATATAAGGCAAGATCATCCTCTAACGAAAAGCAGAAAGATTCTCTAAATAGAATTTTACGAAGAGGAGGAGAAGACAGAGATGAAAGCAAACCCAGAAAATGTTGCAAAGGCGATGACGGGAACGTTACAAAATGAAAAGAATGAGCGCGTTTCATCGATCTGATTTTTTAACTCCCCATCAAGTGGCCTCCTATTTTAGCAGAATGTCCAACTTGTGAGGGTTGGGAGAGATTGCATCGGACTTAAGTGAAAATGACTTCGTAGAGCACGCCTCCGACTGCTGCAATAAGCAATGAGATTCCGGTCAGCGGTACACTTAACAATCGTTAAACATTCAATGTTTCAATTCTCGTGTACGAGTAAGAAGAATGTTATCAAATGATGTGATAGTTTAACACTTCGAACTTGCTTAAAATTCAAAAGAACAAGCCAGTTGACTTTAAACAGTATTTCTGAGCAGCGTGCAAAAATGGATAACTGAAGGACCCGAAGTATTCATGTCACGAAATCCAACAATTTGGCGGCGAGAGCCGGATTGGTAGGGTATCGAGTGATGTTTGCTTCTCTGGGAGCTTTTTGCAGTGTTTTGGTCGATCTGTTGGCGGTTGCAGCAAACTGGATAGTAGATACTTGTAAATGAAAGCATTTGCGGCTGCTGCAAGGATGAGAACTGAACTCTTGATCTGACGAGAATAATCGTCATGACCGAAATGGAACCTTGAAGGATCTCTGAATTTGGCGCGACTTGGGGTTGGCTCTAAGGCCACTCTTGAACTGATTACTTTACAAAATGGTGTGTCAGACAACAATTGTTTCTTATAAAAAACTTATTTTTTTAGTTTAGTTGACCGTCCAGTTTATTTTTATAGTTTTCTCAACCGGTTAACTGAGTACTGTTTTTGCATAAATTAACAGTCCCCAACGAGAGTGTGATGTTGAAAAAGTAATATTTCTCAATTCGCGTAATATTATCCTACAAAAGGGAAATAATAGCAATCTATAGATGATAAAGAAACAGCATGATGGTACATTACTGCTGTAGCATTTCTTAAGTTCTAATAAGTGGCCACTTAAAATAGTAGAAAATTGTCATTTTGCCTAAGGTCCCTGTTTTAAATCACGTGCCTTGCAAAAACCACCAGAGTGCCCGCGGACTTTTAAGCATCAAAAGATTAAGAAAGGATCAGCTATTTACTTACAACTTCGAATTTAATTAAAATATGAATACCAGTTAGATTTTGTTTTAGTCAAAGATGTCTCATTTTCAGTTTTTCAAAAGTAGAGCTCCCCCCCCTTACAAAGAATGGAGGGCCAGGGGTCCCCCCGGGAACAAAGAAAAATCTAATATCATTTTTGTGAAGTGGAAAGATGATAGGTTGCTAGGATGTGAACAGAATTTCAACCAGTCTCTTGTGCTTTGATAAAATTAGCTAACAAAAAGACAATTTTCAGGGATTAAAACATCCAAAAAAATGCATTTTTGGGCATGAACTCCCCCCCCCCCCGATACCAAGTTCGGTTTATCACAAGAAAGGAAAAAAATTCCATCATGATTACTTCCACCCGAAGGACTAACTTCACACAACAAATGAAGGGAAGTTTATTTTGATCATTTCCAATTTTGCTCAAACCTTAGCGACATGTGCTCTTAAGAATCCCATTCCCCCCATTAAAGAGTGATAAATCTGAAATAGCCTGTTCCAGGCGTTCAGATAGTGGAGCACGAGCGAAAAAGAAAGCGAGCGAAAGAGCGGGAAAAAACGAGGGGAGACTGGGGAAGAGGACGAGGGAACTTCTTCCCCAGACTCCCCTCGTTTTCCCCGCTCTTTCGCTCGCTTTCTTTTTCGCTCGTGCTCCACTATCTGAACGCCTGGAACAGGCTAAATCTGAAAACGTTCTTCCTTTTGGTAAACATACCATCAGCAACGATTGCACGTTTTCTTGCAGTTGGCTTGCACCCAGCTGTTAGACCTACAGAACCCTGTCCAGTACCTGCAGTATGTTTGGTATTTATCCAGGCAAGCTAAAATGAGACCACACAAATATCGAAACGAAACAAATCCCGGTAATAATGAGAAAACCAGCATACATTATCGAAAACAGGAGTTTTTAAAAAATTTGGTCGCTTCGGAATGTTTTACATTCGTGGCGACCTGATCATTTTTCTGATTTAGAACAAAAACAGGAATAGCACCACAAAAATTCGAGGAAATACTGAAGTTGAAATCCCTAAAATTTCTTGTTTAAATATTTAGCCGCTGAAGGTGTCCATTTTTTGATTACACAAAGATGTACTCTCCAACACTTGCGTTTGTTTTCATTTCAGTAGAGAACTTTAGATCGGACTAGTAGAGAAGGAAGTTCCAGGAATGAGATTGGTATGTGACGTGAAGATCTAAAGCCTGCAAGCTGGAATTGAAAAGTCATACACGTACTCGATTTCATACTTGTACTCAAAAACAAGGGTGCCTGGTTATGTAACATACAGGGCATTGTATCCACATACATTAGTTACATGCGCTTAGAGCGTTGTTCAAATGAGTGTCGTAAAACCAAAACCAAAGTAGTTACTCCAGCCAATCACAACAAGCAGAGTTACACAATGAACCAATCAGAACTCGAAGCAAATACATGTAACCGGCGCCAAGCGCGGGAAAACGCGTGCGAACAAATTGTGATTGGTTTGAGTTTTACTTCTGATTGGTCGAAAAAGTGGCGCGAGATTTTGTAACCGGACACAGAGCGAAGTAAAGCAAAACCAAAGCAAAACGGGAATTACTTTCGACACTCAATTAAAAACCACTCTATTATACCACTTACATCACTTACTACACTAAGTTATGAAACCATGTCTACAGCGAACTTCCGCTTTCTCGAACAAGCACGAAAAATAGAAAATTTTCGGACATAACAGGAGCTCTAATTAGTCAACAGTAAGTAACTATCAAACGGAAACAGATTGCAGTTCTAGATAGTAGGGGATTCAGGATAACCAGGGGCACCCAAACGTTCGTTTCGGAGGAATATCTGTTGGGAAGACCTAAATCGCCTGAGATATTCTGATTTAATTGCTTGGAAAACTAGAGATTTCTTTGCAGGAACATCGCCTCAAATTTCCAAAAAAAAAAATAATAATAAGGAAAACCGAAATGAACTGAGTGCAAAAGGAGAAAACTCGACTGAACTCACCTCTCCCATCACCGCCGGATTCTGGCTTGCCTGCAGGTCAGGGTTCGAATCCCGGCAAGCCTGATTTTTTCAGGCTTTCTTTTCGCAACTGCATAAGTTGCGTTAATAACTGCGAGGATCTTCTTTACATTTATTTCTTCATTCCGCAGTTCAAATATATGAATTTCATATATTCATAATTTCATCTTCACCTTTCCCGGGTATATTACGAACCAATTTAATGACCAGCTCCCAGTTGGCTTGACAGCTCAATTGGTTAGAGCGCTGCACCGGTATCGCAGAGGTCAGGGTTCGAATCCCGGCAAGCCTGATTTTTTCAGGCTTTCTTTTCGCAACTGCATAAGTTGCGTTAATAACTGCGAGGATCTTCTTTACATTTATTTCTTCATTCCGCTGTTCAAATATATGAATTTCATATATTCATAATTTCAGAATTAAATATTGTAGGTGAAAAATTTGAAATAAGGTTCAAAATAAATTGCAAAAGGATTTTTTAATTATAATTTGAAAGTAAGACATGGCTGATGACTATTTGGTCCCTTTAGTTTTGGCCCTTGGGTATCTTTTTTGGTTCAGTTATTGGCTGAAGTCACACATCCCTGTCAAATGAATTAAACTTTCGGCTTTACTTATTTACTATCGATTGGAAGTCCATGATTGTTTCCTTGTTTAAGAGCGGTTTGCTGTAAGAACCGACTAAGGGTATGCAAGATAGAAAAATCCGATCTTCTCAAAATCTGCCAGAATAAAGGCTTTGGTGAACTAGTTCTAAAAATATAAGTTTCGGGTCGTTTAGATTTTTATTTATACTTTAGTGAATATTTTGGTATTTTGCCCTTCGCGGCAGTCAAAATGAACGCCAAAATCGGGACTTTTCCGGAAGCTCCTGTTCAACTTTTGAAAGCGTCCTAAGAAAGATTAACCCGGGGAGTTAAAAGATATTATTTCCTCTGTTTATCAGCAGTGTCAAAGTTTCATGAAAAGCCAACTTGAATTTTTTAGGAAATTTTAAAATTTATACTCAACAACGGTCGTTACCGACTACCCAATTTAGGCTAAATTCAATGCTCAAAAACGCACTCTGGTACATGGCTTTACACAACGAGACTATACTCCGGGAAAGAACAATCACTTCAACTAAACATTGGCCGAAAAACATTTTGGGACAAATGAAACGGCGAATTTTGAGAGCGCTTTAAAAACAGGCTACTTGAGTGATATGAGCGACCCTTCGACCTTTCATGTCAACGGAAATCAACACACAGCAGCTCTTAAAATGTGACTTTCCTTCGTCAGAATACGAGTTTGCTTGTTTTTCTAGAATGTTTTCAAATAGAGGAAACTAGGATTTTGAATTTGGAGGCCTTTGTTCCCAATATTGAGCAATGTTGGGCAATTTAGAGAAGTATGTTATGAAATTGACCTACTCTGTTTATCACCGAATTAGACATTCAAAGTCTGTTTACAACGTGAATGCGGAATCAACAGAGATTGGGAAGGACGTGCGCCATGCGCGTATGGCGCATAAGTAAAGAAAATGGCGTATCATAAAACTACTTAAGGGGCCCAAGATGCGCCCGAGCCGCATAATGGTGTGTCAGATGTAGAATATTTGGAAAGATTTCCGTATAGCCCCATACACTAGGTTTCGCATACCGTTCTCAATACTGAAACAAAAGCCAAAACAATAGTTTCTGTTTGGGTAATTTCTACTGTTATGATAAATAAAAAACGAAATATCGGTCACTGCATCGACTTTAATTTATCGTTATTTTTGATGGAGGATCTATCGTGTGCGTTTATTCGTCCCCAGACCTCTGCTCGAACTCAGCCTCCAAACGAGGTTCTTTCATCGGCCGCCATGATTGTTTATTTTGTGTACTTTGGCCCTCGGATAATACAGATTTTACGCTAGTTTTGCGACTTCTAATGTTACAGTTCATAGTTGAGTTAGTGATTATCACTCAGAATTGTTTCTCCAGTCCTCTAGTGAGTAAGCAATGTATTAAATAAGTTTCAAGAGTAAGTCTGCTCAGTCATCAGTTTACAGAAGAAACATGATTATGTAAGAGTAAGGATATGAACACCTTCATTAGTTTAGTGCACTGACTGCTCTTCACCTAAAGTGAACAGCTGTTGAGTTTGATTGATTAAAGTAAAACCTGAATAAAACTATTTCATTTTAATGTCACCTGGAAGATGCTGTGTGATACACACTATCAAAAGTTACATCCCTTACTAAAATACCAATATTTCTTTTCTTTAACTTCTGGCCCATCCCATAACTGCCATGGCCCATACTTTTTAGAAATGGCCCATAACTTTTGAAAGCCAGGGGCCATAGGCCCATATGCCTGTTCTGCCTTCCCAATCTCTGAATCAATAACGAAGTATAAAACCGATTCATGAAATGTTTAGGAAATAACTCTTACCTAAGTGAGCTTTTCCTGGCTGGAAACTGCAACTTTCATTGCAAAACACATAGCGAGATCGCCGAGCCATGTCGCACGTGAGTTGTCAAATGTTTCTACAGTCTAGTGCGGCCGAGGTTCCCTATGTTAACGATTAACCAGATTTTAGGCCCGCATAGCGTGCAGTCGGAAACAACACTATGGTGACGAACGCTTGTGCTTGATAGGAAAAAAAGCAGGGGAAAAAGGAAAAAGAGAACCTTTATTACATATATACTTATTATTATGAAATTATGAATATATGAAATTCATATATTTGAACTGCGGAATGAAGAAATAAATGTAAAGAAGATCCTCGCAGTTATTAACGCAACTTATGCAGTTGCGAAAAGAAAGCAAGCCTGATTTTTTCAGGCTTTCTATATTATATATATATATTTAATTACGTTCAAACCGGTGACACGTACTACTAAGCAAGTTCTCCCAATGTCGGTGGCCTTTAGGGTTAGAGCCTTATAGTGCTAGCCCGCTTGCAGACGTCTCCTATTTCCTTTGCTTCACAAATGTCTTTCTCACTGCTCGTCTTCGATGATACAGCAGCCACACCCGTAGACAAGCCTTTTCATGCTGTATTTCCTATGGATGTCGCACAGGTTCGAGTTGTCATATGCGATGTAGTTGTAAAACATTTAATTTTATACCTAAAAAAGTACTTCATCCAGTATAATCTGGCAGGTATCACAGAGATTTTTCTCACTTAATATCTCCCGTTTGGGCAGCGGTACCTCTGCCTGTCCCTGGAAAAATGCTGAATACTCTGCATATCATCAGGACAATGATTCTCAACAAGGTAGCATGCTTACCGGTAGGAAACAGATTTTACTGCATTCAGCACAGCAACCATGTTAAGACCCTTGCCCACCTGTATTGCCAGAGCGAAAAATAAAAACAAAAACAAAAGCAAAAACTGCCCATGTCGCCGAGACTACATCACAAGAGAGCTCTGCTATAAAACTCAAGAGATCAAGAATCCCACGATCGACACTGCTATCCTACGACGTGAGTACGCTGGGTGCTATGAACTGCTGTATAGCATCATGTACTCTAAAGAAGGCAAATACTGGTACCTGGACGGGTGTCTGCAGAATGGATTTCGGTGACCCAGGAAGAGAAAAGGGGGCTTGTGAAATAGAGGTAGACACTATCGAAACCGTAGCCTGCGTAGCAAGCGTTTCGGTAGGCCTAGGGTTTTTCGTACGTTCGAAGCGGTTTTCGCTTTTTGGCTGCGCGAAAATTGGGGCGAGCGCAAAGGAAGTGGGAGAAGGAGCAGGAGAAGGGAGGAAAGAAAACGCTTGCCCGCAAAAGCCCACGATTTTGAAAAATCCGTCCGCCAAAGAACGTCAATCAAATCAGGTAAGTTAATTTGAGAGTGACCCACATCAACACAGCGAACTGTTTCTCTCCAGCTGGAAAATTTCGATGTTCAGGTTTGACTCTAGAAGACGGCTATTCGGTGCCTTCAAATCTCAGGACCTTTCGGGAAGCTTTCTCTTTCTGCATGGACTTTTGCCTGATGGAGTTTTAAGCAGCCGTTTAGACAAGTTGATACGCTGATTTGGCGGAGCTTGGGAAACAGGAGACTCGATATACTTATCGCATGCCGAATAACTTCGAATAATGCCCTTAAGTTCCTAATTTTGAGAGCACATTGCACACACGTTCCGAAAATAGCTAAAAGTTTTCAACAACTTCCACTCTAACCACTCTGAAAATATCAGCAAGAATTGCTCCTTAAGAATCCTTTCTTTCCGACGCTTTGAAAAGGTTCCCGAAGAAATAAAACCTATTTTCCTAGCAGAGATAAATTTCCAAATTTATTAACTTTGAAATTACAACGACAAACCTGAAGCGCCCCCTTTGAGTTTCCAACTTTCGAGGCTTCGACATCACATCTCCGAGTGTTTCGTTTCTGCAGTTCGTGGGTTTGACTTACGTGGAGCATGTTTTGATTTTGTAGAAAGTAAATTTGTAACATCCGGTGATCTGTTATTTGCCGCTTTATTGACAAGCTGTCACGCTATGAATTCACCCAACCTTGAGTGCTAAAGTGGCGTTTTACAAACTTGTGGCGTTTGCGGGTAAGCGTTTCCTTTTTTTGCCTCTCCTCCCCTCCCCCTCCCCGCTCCTCGCTCAACAAACTGGGTGCAGGCAAGAACCTGACAGATGTTCGAGTTGCTAAGAAAGCAGATAGGTCGAGGTTGTTCTCCAGGTACTAGTTCCTCACTGCACGATGGATAAGTTGTTCTTTTCAAGAATAATTTATAACCTGCGTCACTCTGATAGGTGGATTGGCTTTTTACTTCGTGGTAAGCGTTTAAGTTATAGTGCTGCGCTAGAGAAGCAAAAGTTCTATACCCGATAGATTGTATTAGATCAAGCTTGTACAGTTATAGCACGCCATCGCTTACAACGCTGACCTGAACTTGTGCAACTTGCATAAGATAGGCAGCGTGAAAACGCTAAGCATACCCATGCTTAGGACTGTTTTTTAGTAATTTGGCTTGGGCAGATGTATTTCTCGCATGGCGCAAGGTACAATATCTTTCTTCCTTAGCGGACATTAGACCTTCTAATTAAAGACTCTTAGCAAAGAGATAAAATGCGACAAGCCCATGTTTGAGTTATGTAGCCAAGGGTAGGGGGAAGGGGGTAAGAACAGTAGAACAGTACAAAAGTACCGGATGAAGCACTTAAATTTTAAAGTATAAAATTATTATTATTATTATTATTATTATTATTGTTATTATTATTATTATTGTTATTATTATTATTATTATTATTATTATTATTATTATTATTTTTACAATCTCATCGCTAATGAAAAGTTGAACCTGTGCGACAGGCATAGGAAAGGCTGCAAGAAAAAGCTGAGAACAGCCGTGCTAAAGACTGCTTGTGAGTATTATGGCGTGTGCACATATGTATCCCATGCAAGGCACAAATCACAGCACCTTCTGCCGTAGCGGAACCAGTCGAGGGAACTGGCGGCTGTTTCATCGAAAACTAGAGAAAGACACTGATTTGTGTGTTTTCATGTGTTTTATTTACCAAAAGGTAAAATGTTTCACTAAGAATGGGAGTTTGAAGAGCCTTCTGGAGTGAAGAATTGAACGAATTCTGTGTGTTTACTGCGCTTCAGTCGCTTGTTCAGCAAGGCTCTAACCTTTTATACTACAACGCTAAATTTTAGCGTGCTCCCTTTGGTCGAAGTCGATCACGTGACGCGATACTGTCTCTCCTCAGTGGCACCTATCAACGCATATTGGTAATTTTCGCTCAAAATTTAGCGTTGGACGATAAAAACAATAGAGGGATTCTGTCTCAGGCCCAAGGTGTGATAGGTTCCCTGGGAAATTTGATGTGCAAACTTCATATCAGCCCAGGAACTTCGTTCTTAGGCTAATATTTCTTGTTTCCTGCGGCAACCTATCACACGTTAGTGCCATCAACAAAAGAACTCTATTGTTTAAATAGGCCATCAACATTGGGAGAATTTGCTTAGTAGTACGTGTGACCGGTTTGAATGTAAAAAAAATATCTATATATAATAATAGGTATATATGTAATAAAAGCTCTCTTTTTCCTTTTTTCCCCTGCTTTTTTTCCTATCAAGCACAAGCGTTCGTCACCATAGTGTTGTTTCCGACTGCACGCTATGCGGGCCTAAAATCTGGTTAATCGTTAACATAGGAAACCTCGGCCGCACTGTAGAACATTTGACAACTCACGTGCAACATGGCTCGGCGATCTCGCTATGTGTTTTGCAATGAAAGTTGCAGTTTCCAGCCAGGAAAAGCTCACTTAGGTAAGAGTTATTTCCTAAACATTTCATGAATCGGTTTTTTACTTCGTTATTGATTCCGTGTTCACGTTGTAAACAGACTTTGAATGTCTAATTCGGTGATAAACAGAGTAGGTCAATTTCATAACATACTTCTCTAAATTGCCCAACACCGCTCAACATTGGGAACAAAGGCCTCCAAATCCAAAATCCTAGTTTCCTCTATTTGAAAACATTCTAGAAAAACAAGAGAAATCGAATTCTGGTGAAGGAAAGTCACATTTAAGAGCTGATGTGTGTTGATTTCCGTTGACATGAAAGGTCAAAGGGTCGCTCATATCACTCAAGTAGCCTGTTTTCAAAGCGCTCTCAAAATTCGCCGTTTCATTTGTCCCAAAATGTTTTTCGGCCAATGTTTAGTTGAAGTGATTGTTCTTTCCCGGGGTATAGTCTCGTTGTGTAAAGCCATGTACCAGAGTGCGTTTTTGAGCCTTGAATTTAGCCTAAATTGGGTTGTCGGTAACGGCGGTTGTTGAGTATAAATTTTAAAATTTCCTAAAAAATTCAAGTTGGCTTTTCATGAAACTTTGATACTGATGTTAAACAGAGGAAATAATATCTTTTAACTCCCCGGGTTAATCTTTCTTAGGACGCTTTCAAAAGTTGAACAGGAGCTTCCGGAAAAGTCCCGATTTTGGCGTTCATTTTGACTGCCGCGAAGGGCAAAATACCAAAATATTCACTAAAAAATAAATAAAAATCTAAACGACCCGAAACTTATATTTTTAGAACTAGTTCACCAAAGCCTTTATTCTGGCAGATTTTGAGAAAATCGGATTTTTCTATCTTGCATACCTTTAGTCGGTTCTTACAGCAAACCGCTCTTAAAGAGCCAAACTACATCACTGGGAATTTTCTAGTAACTGAGATATTTTATCAGTGCAGTAGATTTGATAATATGGATGTTTCTCAGATGTTTTCTGGATGTTTTCTTAGCCCTTGTTTTGTTCGCCCTCAGTCACCAACGAGTGGAGAGGCGGGCTCTATGGAAATGAGATTGCTGACGCTTGATCAACTTACGCGTGCGCACTAGGTTTCAAAAGTCACACTTTTACTTAGTTTTTCACTTCTATTCCAATATTGTTGTAAAACGTACCGTACAAAGATTGAAAAGCACGGCCATTTTTATGATAAAATTACAACTAAAGGATAGACTACTATAATTTTTCACTACCACAATATTTTGTGCTTGCAAAGAAACCTCTTTAAGTTAAGTAAGCATTTCCTCTAAACCGAAAAATCGGTATTGTTGAGCAACCTACCGTATAAGGATTGAATAGCAGCGACATCATCGTCCTGCAGGTTAAAGTTCGGCGCATAACCAGTGTAATAGGGGTACATGACCGCATTTCTGACATATGAATGATGGATACCAAGCGCATGACCAAACTCATGAGTTGCAACTCACAGGAGGTTCGTGCCACTGGGCGTACCGTCGGTGTAGTGTTCATCTTCGTCAAAATGTGCGCGGCCGTCCGGAGGAAAGAAGGCGTGTGCTAGCACTTTGCCTGGTCCGTCGAATGGATAAGCACATGTTTTCTCAGAACTTCCACCATAAGTTCTACTTCCAAAGCTGAGTAAAGAAAGAATTGTAGAGTTGAACTGATTATTGATATATCACAGTCACTCTTAGGAATTCAATATCATAAATTTAGACATGATTTCTAAGTTTGATAGCTAGTTGATTATACCTATACGAAAAAGAATTTGTCATGGGTGTTGTACTGAATCCTATGGAATGTAAGGCTCCAAAGGGCGAGAAAGGAAATTTGTTAAAATCTAAAATAAGTAGCGAACTCCATGAAAGTTAGCGACAAAATTTGATTGATGTCAGTCATTTCGAAAGTTACAGTCCTTCAACAGCAGCGATCCTCCGAAAATGAACAACTGTTTGTTTTAACTTGGCTTTAACGTAAGAAAATTGGCATATACCAACAGGCTCCTTAGTGAGATAAAGGACGCTATTTCCACAGGCTGTAAGAAAAACACATTGCACTGGCTTTAGCTCAGAGTTAATTAATTTTATTTTATACATATTCATGTATATAGTCTTTTTATTCATTTCATATTATTTCTATCCCAATCTGTAATCTTTAAATCTTATGACGCCACAGGATTAGTACATAGTTGTATCATATGTTCAGTTCTACTCATGTAAAGCGCATTCGATCATTCCGTCATGTAGCATGCGCTGTATAAGCCAATAAATTAACCATTATTATTATTATTATTGTTATTGAAAAATACCGTTAAACAGAAAGAGCGTTCGAGATGGTGTGTACTTACAAACCAACCGCCTTTCCCACCGAAATAACTGCTTTTAAATAAGATTGCAAAAATTTCATTACCCGCCGACAATTTTTGTCACGATTTGTTCTAGATGGATCGGCCTATGTACGCTACTCGTTTTTGCCACCGGGAAGTAAGCAATCCCTGACAGTACGGACCACTCCCAACTCCCAAAGTAGAGAGAGGAAATGGAGAAAATAGCAGCCGCTGAACTTTACTGTTCTTCGGCAAACTTACTAATAATTTATAAAGAGAAAACATGGAAAGGAAACCGTTACCGTGACGGTGGCTTGGACACCTAATCTTTCTGAAAAAGGACACAGAAAAAACAGGCATGTTGTATTCACCTGATCTTAAGATCAGCAGTACTTGCGCTGGATGCTTTGCAGACAGACAGTCCCGATGCATCGGACCAGTACTTCAGAGCTTTTGCAAAAACTCTGTCTTTAGTCGACTGCGGCAAATCAGCTCCATGTTCCACAAAGTACGTCAGGTGCTTCTTACTCCACTTGGACCCAGTCTGATATCTCTTCACGTGACCTTCCTCGTCAACATCCGGCATTCCACAACGCGGTTTTTTCATCTGTTTGATGGTGGCTGTATCTAATTCTCCAGTCACAGGCAGACCCGTGAACCTTTGGAAACTCTTGATGGCTGTGTCAACATCGTGATTTCCAGAACGCGTTGGAGAAATGTAGTGGTATTGGTTCAAAAATTTCTGGAGAAAAAAAAACAATAACAATCTGTTAGATTCCAGTCATTTTATTGCTGTGTGCAAATCTTCTAATGTGATTAGCCGGTGATGATACATCATCCATCTGTCACCCATAGTCAGAGAACGATGCAGGAAATTTTGGTTCTTTTATATGCTCGTTTTTACACCAACAGTGTATTACCCTTCATTAGCAAAAACTAAATTTTCATTTTTTATTTATAAAAATTCAATAACGTTTATGGAATTTCATTTTTGTAAAGCAATATTCAGTTCAGTTATTAGTCGTTTCATTAGGGAGGAAAATCGTGAAGTGAAATTCAATATATAACATTTTAAGATTTTCATTTTCATGTTGTAAATAGTCTTTAGAGTCTTCAGAAAATCAATAACACATATTGCAACATCGTTAACATTTAGGGAATTTCATTACAAATTCTAGTTGTTATAAATTCGTTTTACAGTGTATTTCAAACGAACAAAAACACCAAACATGCCTATGTACACTGTAGATGTGCAAACAACAGCGTTCTTTATCTTTAAACGTTCAATTTTAGACACGCTACAGGAAGGAAGCCAGTGCCGAATGAAGTCCGGGAAATAACTGTGTATACATGAAAACATAAGACTGCAAAAAAGTCTGTGGCTGAAGTCAAGAGTAATCAGGAGTACAGTTTGCCAGCGGCACTGCTGCGAATTACATATCATGCGAATATTCGTCACGATTTTAAAAGCAGTGAAATTTACCAGGAATTTTTGCGATAATAATAAATAAAATTCCCTACACGTAAACAACGTTGCAAAACCCGTAGTTGATTTTCTGAAGACGCGATAGAGTATGCACAACATGAAAATGAAAATCTCAAAACATTAGTGTATTTCCGACTTCACACGTTTTTCACACTAATGAAGCAACGAATAACTAAAATTAAATGAAAGTCCTTTCACGAAAAGTTCTTAAGAAAATAAAAGTTAATTTTCTGCTAATGAAAGGCAAAAGGTGTATTTCTGGAGATAAGTATTCCGGCTTTCCGCAATGTCAATTTCAATCGGAAAAATTCCATCATTATCAAACTAATGTGACTAGCAGTTTGGTTGTGAGTGAAGTAAACACAAATGCCATCCTTTTATATGAGTCCTTTAGCCACCTCCAACAGGCCCTGAACAAAATCCTGAAAGGATTTTTAAAGTTATAATGTTTGTGAAGTCCCTTTCCACCAGACAAGTGAATTTTGCCCATTCAAAGTGGTATAGATGTTTTGGTTCTTTATTCTCGTTTTATTTCTGGAGATAAAAAGTATTCTTTCCCGGTAAAGTCATTTCAAGTGGAAATTTTCATCATCACTTCGTAACCGTGGTCCTAGGTTTCCAAATATCAGCTGAACCATTTTATACAAGAAGACCTGAAAGAGAGAGAGAGAGAGACGATAGATCTAGAGAGAGAGCAAAATCACGAACAAAAGAAACTACTCACCAAAGCCATAGTACTGTCATCATCTTCAGCAAAGGCGAACGCGTGCGAAGCAAAAACGGCCAACAAAACTGAGCACAGCATGTTATCAAACCAATGTGACTATCAGTTTGGTTGTGAGCGAAGTAAATTCAAATGCCATCCTTTTATATGAGTCCTTTTGCCACCTCCAACACGCTCTGAACGAGGATTTTTTGAAGGTATGTTGTTTGCGAAGTCCCTTTCCATGTGACAAGTGAATTTTGCCCATTCAAAGTGTTAAACAATATCTATTCAAATGTTCTTAATTGGAGGCGATTACAGTAAACTCGATCATCCTGTTATGAGTCCTCAACCCGCACTGAACAAATAGTTGACCCTCATTAACAGAAAAATTTAGATCTGCAAGGGAAATGTTAACGAAAAAAAATTCGTGCAAATCGCAAATTACCCCTCCACCCCCCCCCCCCCCCCACCCCATAACTTTTCTAATGGTCCGTCCCATACCTGGTACGTTCACACCTTAGAATCAATAGTTAGTTATTATTTAGGGTTAATTACCTGGTAACGCTGCCTTAACGGCATAGTCCGAGGGGCGGAACGTCATAGTAAGTGTATCACATAGTCTCTCTGAGGTTTTCTAGTACAAATATTGGTACTCTCGAGAGTAAAATTCCATTATATACCACAGCAATCGGTTGCTACAAAGTTTTGCTCAGTTGTTCTGGTAACAATTGTTGCAGCCCTGTTAAGATTGCATAGCCTTCATGTGGTAAAATATGAATCAATTACCTAAACTAAAAAACTAAAAAACATTGTAAGTCGGGCAAACATTGTAAGTCGCTAGAAAGAAATGTATGGCGTAAAGATGTTTCTTCGTCAAAAGCAGTGAATTTGAACAAAGACGAACGCTTTTTTGCTGTGATTTGTGTAGAGTGGAGTCGACCAGTGTTGGTACGTGGAAATTGTAAGTTTCTGTGTGTTTAGTGCAATAAAATCTATCGATAAACACTTTTTCTTGCGTAAGAATGATTGTGAAATCTACATCACGCCATGGTCTCGAAATAGTACACATTTAGGTATAAATTTGAGGGTATTGACTCAATAAAGCCTTTTAATTTCATTTGTAATTACGTGTGCTAATGTTGTTGAGTCGTTTATGCTACGAGTATAAACAAGAAATATTACCGGCGGCGATCTTTCTTTCCAGGTTCCAGTAATTTTGCTTTTCTTCACGTGTTCCTCCACTGAACTCGAAGAGAAAAGAAATGGCTGAAAAACCTGTGGGTGTTGCTCAGTAGAACTGCTAAACAATCTTCGGATTTTCTCGTGTTTTCGATCACCGGTTTCATCCCTCCACAGAGCACTAGCTCGGTAGAAATTTCCATCCCCTCGCACAACAATTTCTCTCCTTTGTGGGGTAAAATTCCAGTAGCCATAATAATGTTATAACACACGCAACTAAAAAGAAAACAATCTAGACAAACGCAATTACAACTGAGAAGGCTTTATTGAGCCAATACCCTCAAATTTATACCTAAATGTGTACTATTTCGAGACTATGGCGTGATGTAGATTTCACAATCAACCTTACGCAAGAAAAAGTGTTTATCGAGAGATTTTATTGCACTAAACACACAGAAACTTACAATTTCCACGTACCAACACTAGTCAACTCCACTTCTCACAAAATCACAGCGAAAAAGCGTTATTTTTTGTCCAAATTCACTGCTTTTGACGAAAAAACAACTTTACGCCATACATTTCTTTCTAGCGACTGGTCATGTTTGCCCCCCAGCGATCCCAGAATCCTTTGCGCATGAATTGGTATCCGGTTACTGGTAAATCATCCATTGGCCTTACACTTTCTGCATCTGAATCAGCTATAATAAACAGTTAGACTTTCCTCTTTTACCCTTTTGACTTTCCTCAGACTTTCCTCTTTTACCCACAGGCATAAGAAACTGGATAGCACAAGAAAGCTGCAACGTTTATCAGTAGTGCTGGTTATCAGTAGGGCTGGTTGCGTAGTTACGCAACCAGCCTCTGCTTTGAAAGCGTAAAAAGTTCCGTTTGAAACAGTAATCGGTTGTTTTCTAGAGTTGAACGATTTGGTTTTTAATTTGAAAGTAATAACTTCATGGGCCACCATGAAAAAGCCGCAGTTTGAGACGTTAGCACAGAAAAAAGAACTGTATCACTGATAGACACATGAAAGAAGGCAGGACAATTTACTTGAGAAAAGTATTATCGAATTCAGTACAGTGTTTAGCCAGCTAGTTTTGTAAGACCTCTATCACTCGGCCTTAGACTAGATCGGTTCACTACAGTATGGCAAACATCTCTCCATTTGTGGCGCAACATTTGAGCCTGGTGAAGCCCTAGTTTATTATTTTGGAGTTTTTCCTTGTTGTACACTGAGCTAGTGCAAGTATGTTTTGCTAGCCATTTGGACTATACGTGAAGTTTCCATGACATTTGAATTGCATGCCTTGGACCCCCAGCATGGACCGCAATAGGCACATTTTGGTTGGTGAAAGTGTTGCAAATGGTGTAATTATCTTAGCATATCATTGCGCGCTGCAAAGCAGAAATCAGATCCAGTAAATCATGAAAATGCAAGCTATTATCACTACACTGACAACAAGAAAGCACTGATTTTCAAGAGAGAATAGTTACTTTTATTCCCACCAACTTTTATCTACATTATACGATCTGCAGCTGTGAAAGCCAGACTAAATGATGATGAAACAGTCAAAGCATTTTAAGCACTATTGTCATTCTCCCTTGAGGACCAAGTGTTTGAGCCCGGCCACTGCGGACTGGAACCCAGCGTTGTAGTCAGTAGCCACCTCGTTCTTGATAAAATCCTTTCTGCTATCAACGTACTCGTCATTCTTACCAGGGCCTCCTACCAGCGCGCCGTACAAAGTCTGTGGATTGGGATCTGGGCTGTTGAAATTATCCCAAGTGCAGGCAGATGGCGCGAGCGGACAAGAACTGCTGCGGTGATGAGGTCTCTCTGGGGGATTTTTACCGTAGCCCACCACGAAACTGCGCCCACTGTCACCTAGCATGTAGTGAATTTGCTTCCTCGCAAACTCACGGAATTCAGTCGGCTTTATTCCATGGTCAGCGGCAACCAGCGCCAAGAACGCTATGTTGGCCGAATAGCGGTTTGGGCCCCACTGATCTCGCCATGCAAGGCCTTTTGGGGTGTAATGGACCTCGCGGCCTGGAAGCCAGCTGGTTATGAACATGTCCACAGCCTGCTTGTACGAAGAACTCTTTGTTATTTCTGCCATTAGGACTTGCACCCCAGCCTTCTTGTCATCCCAAGAAAATGTCCAGGGTTTTCCGTTCATTCCAAAGCTTGTGTAGTAGTACTCTGCTTTGGTGAGGTATTTCTTATCTTGTGTTGCCCTGAAGTGAAATTGTATGAAATGAGACAACGGAGGTTCGAAGATTGTCTCGTCTACGATATATATTCAACACGACTTCAGATTGAAAACTAAATCGCTACTTGTTTGCTAATTACTTATGCCTTTAAAAACTTGCTGTTTTTAAAAAAGAGAAGCTGAAGGAACAAGTCCAAAATTTATCCTTACATGGCTTCTTTATGTCCAGTTTACGCAGATTTGCCTTAGGCTCAAAAGGCACTCCTTTTCAGTGGAAGAGCACGTAACCTAAAGTCGTGTGATTGTTGATCAGTTTTTATTTGCGCTTTCTGTGAATTTTAATATCTGTTTACCGTTTTCTTTGTGTCATGACCATCATTACAAAATCAGTTACGGAAAAATCATTAGAAGATATCTTTTTTATATCATTTGAAAACTAGTCGGTTAAGGGTTTATTCACGTCTAGAAGTGGCATTTTAATGCGAATATAAGAGAAAATCTTTTTTCACCTGTACAGCCAAGCAGCTCCCCAGACCAGTTCATCCTTGTACCCACTAAACGAGCGATAAAAACTAGTAGCGTTAGGAATTGAATCACTGTACACCCCACGGTACTTGTCTGCAAATTCGTAGAGCTCGGCCGCATGTTGCAGAAGCCTCATGGAGTAGCCAGTATCTGTAGAACGGAATGCAATGGAAGCCGCTGCTAAGGCAGCCGCCGTTTCGGCGGCCAGTTCTGAACCCGGTTTCTGAGGAGTGATCTTGAAAGCGGGTCGAGCCATCGTCATGTCCTCTGGTCTGCCCCAAAAGGAGTGGTCAGCGTGCCCATCACCAACCTAATACGCAAGCGCAAAGAAATAAACCAGACCTCACTCACAGCTAGAGCCCTTAAACTCTTAGACCATAAAGTAACAATGCTAGCGGTACTCAAGAGGATAATAGACTTACCCAGCGGGGTCTGTGAAGGAAAGCTAAATAGTGTTTAAAGTTTCAGTTGAGTCTCGAAAGTTTTTCACGTTCCCCTCGTTTTGCAGTTGGTTAACTGGCCCGTGCAACTTTTTTCGACCAATGAGAATAGTGCCAAAACAATGTAAAAGTTTTAAATGGAGGTTAATACTGGGTCATAATGAGTCTAAGCGGTTCAAAAGTGTATCGTTGGAATTTAGATGATCCACAAACTACAAAGGTTAGTTCTACACAGAATCTAACAAATTGCGCTTTTTTTAAACTTGTCTGAGCTTTGTTTAATTTCTCACCCAAAGTTCAAGGGGAGCTTTACACCCACCTGACCATAGAACTCATACTGTTTGGTATGCGCTTTCATGAAAAAGTCCAAGGGCCACTTAATGCTGTCCAGCATGTAGTTCAACTCGCCAGCATCTTCGTAAGCGTCTCTGTACTCCACCAAACCCCAAGACAGCATGGTAACGCTGAACGCCATTGGGAAACCAAACTTAACATGATCTCCTGCATCATACCAACCACCTGTCAAATCCTCACCACTCTCTCCACGGTCGTTCAAGGCCGAGTCTTTCCGCCAGGGAACTCGGTTGGAAGCAGGGAGTTTACCTGATCGCTGGGCCTCGTAAAACAAAATAGAGTCGTGAAGAACTGAGTCATAGTTGTATTGGGGAGGCTTACTGGTGGTTGGTGGTTCAGTGGTAGTTGGTGTCTCTGTGGTGGTTGGTGGCTCCGTGGTGGTTGGGGGTTCTGTGGTTGTGGGCGGCTCGGTGGTAGTTGGAGGTTCTGTGGTGGTTGGTGGTTCAGTAGTAGTTGGTGGCTCTGTGGTAGTTGGTGGTTCCGTGGTGGTTGGTGGCTCTGTGGTAGTTGGTGGCTCCGTGGTGGTTGGTGGCTCTATGGTGGTCGGTGGCTCTGTGGTGGTTGGTGGTTCTGTGGTGGTTGGTGACTCTGTGGTGGTTGGCGGTTGAGTAGTTGGACATTCCCCGTCGCCTCCTTCAGCCCAGTTTTCTTTACGACGAAACTCAATGTCGGCCTCTTTTGGTGCTTCAGCGTTCATGGCCTTCCGCCCAATGATAATCATCTCCAGCCTCGAACATTTTTCAATAAATGCGTTATGTTGTCCATTCTCCAATATGTACACCGTGCGGTCATCAGATCTCCACTTCTTTCGCGCTTTTGGCGTCTGCAATCCCTTCACAGCTTCGGGGAAATTCAGAGTCATTGTCCAGCCACCTTCGACCTCCTGCTTCATAAGGATGCTAATGTTCATCTTGAACCCATTTGGCCATTCCTCAAACAACTCTGCTTTAGATGTTTCTTGCACGGGAGGGGTGGCTCCAGGTGGATGGTTGGTCGGGGGTGGGGTCATGTCACATTTTGCATCCTTGCCGGGGTGTAACTCTAAAGTCGCAGATGGAGCGGCTTCATTTTGTTTCGCTTTCTCACCGATAAAATACATCTCCAGCTTTTGTCCAGCATTGAGATTTACGTTGTACTGCTGGTTTCGTAAGCAAAATACTGTTCCCTGGCTGGAAGACACTTCCTGAGCGTTTGGGATTTGCAGTCGAGCAATTGGCTTTGAGAACTTGAGAGTCATTTTCCAGCCTCCAGTTACGCTTTGGGTCATGAGGTGGCTAAACTTCATTTTAAATCCATTAGGCCATTGTTCCAGCAGGTTTACTTGTATGTCTTCGCTGGCACCGAGCGAAGCGAAGAACAATAGCAGTAGGATCTCTCTCATGTTTCAAAAGTACGAGACTAGAGAGAAAGAGAGACATAAATTAATTGAAAACAAATATTCATTCACAAGGGAAAATGCGTTAGCCTGAGATTTTGCAAATTTCAAAGAATCCAGAGTTGCGTAAATGGGGGAAGGATGAATTTTGACTGGATCACACACATGCCGTAAAGTTCCCAAAGTAACGACCCTCGTTACTTTCGGATTTAGCAGCCTTTTTCTATAGCTACTTTCGGAGGGTCGCTACTTTCGGGGGGTCGCTACCTTCGGGAACGTGTACCGTACATGGGCCGTTAGAAGTTAATAAAATCGCGACAAATGTGAAAACATACACACTTTTTATTTGGAGAACATATTACAAGTTATTGTTTTGACTAACAATTCGAAAGAATCAGTCTTTGAATAATCTACATTAGCATTGCCATTAATACCGGTAACATTAAATCGTATTTAGCATCCAAGTGGCACAACTTGTGCGTAAAATGAACTGTCAGTGTTTTAACGCATAAGAAGTACTCTTCGCGGTTACAGTTAACTTTGTCAATAGGTTCTGTTTTTTAGATGTGAGCCTATGCATATGAAGAACTGGTTTAATACATCGTATCGTAGTTTTGTTACTAGAGGAAAAGGTTTGATTATCCCTATTTCGTATGTAACGGGTATTCAGAGACGAAAGGAATACTTTTTGAAAACAAATGTAATGTATTGTCCTTTGAATAGGAATGTCAAAGATCATTATAACCTTTAAAAATAAACCTCGGATCATTTTCGTACAGCTTGTTATATCTATAATTTCTGTTATTTCTTGCTAAAAAGGGAAATTACTTTTGAGGTTGCTACTTTCGGAGGGCCGTTAAATTCGGGGGGCCGCTACTTTCGGGATTTGCTAACACCTGTGTAATTTTATCGTTACTTTCGGAGGGTCGCTACTTTCGGGGGTCGTTACTTTCGGAACTTTACGATGTTGTAACATATGCCGGATATGCTCAACTCTAGAGATCGACAACAAAATCTGCCATGTGTTCGTTACTTTTTTTCTACATACTTTTCTTTGAGGTCAGTAGTTATTTACGTAGAGAGTTTTTATTTTCCATGATAGACGTTATAGTTTTTTGAGGCTTTATAAATGAAAACTTTCGTCGCCAAAATCAAGTTTTGGACACATTTTTGGAAAATATTCACGCTACTGTACGGTCCGTCACTTATATAAAAGGGACCGTTGTTGTAAGTCTGACGCAATCATGAAAGACCTTATCCCCGGCACTTTGTTTGAACCCCCGTCCAGTTTTGACACTACATAAATCTAGGATTTACAAACTACTGAAATACCCCGTGATCAGTTTTGCTAGGGTGCTAGGACTGATTCTGAGAAGCGGGAAAAATTGGCACAACCTACAAACGAAAACAGCTTTAACTTACCAAGCGTGTGGAAAGTTTAATCTATAATTCAAGGCCAACAGGTAAATCAAAGTTATTTAGTAATCCAGTACTGACAGGTGTTACACGCAGTGCGAATCAGTAGGGAAATTTTTTAGTCAGCAATTAATATGGCAACAAAGGTGCATGCCAGTAACTGAAACGGTCGGTTTAATGTGCATCACTGGAGTTTAACAGAAATACAGCTGTAGATGGTTTCATTCAGACTATGCCTGCATGAAAGCAGTTTGTGCTTTCTAACTCGGTCTGAGCAATGCTGTCTAACTCAAAGATCATTCCCGAAACTTTAATGCTATTCGCCTGTTACTGAAAAATCGGTCAAATCCATCATTTCAGGGGTAATCGGTTCTTCATAAACCAATCACCTACACCTTCAACTGATTTCTCCTATATCTGCATCTTCTAACATTGCAACCGTAAATCTAAGATTGAAGAAAAATTCGTGCATATTGAAGAGGAAATAAAACGCAAAATTTAGCTTTACCTTCCCACGCAGTCAATTGAAATTCAGTTGGCTTTGCTAAACGAGAATGAAATGTTAGAATCAACAAATTAATGAAACAAGATACAAAGGCAGACTTTCTTTTGCGAAGACGTCTCAGCTTTAAGTGGTCCGCATTCAGTAAAGAACATTTGTTGAAAGCAAAATTTTAAAGGGAGTTCTAAGATCTGTACACTTATATAAATAATTAAATCCGTAGATTATGCCAATTTTGTACGAAACGTTTGCATTGCATGTAAACGGGTTGAAGAAGCGTTACATCCCTTATGAGTAATATAATTCTTCGATCATCGCTGGGTTTTTAACAACAGTTAGCACGATGTTCTTGAAAACGAAAAAAAATCGTTTTATGGCTAAAAATAATTGTTACCTTTTTCCAATGGGGCAGTCCTGCTATGTATCCAGTTGTGTTATCAGTTTGAACTAAACGGAGCGTGGTTTATTCCAACCGATCATTAGCGAGTAGCCGAAAACGAGGAATAGACTTTTCATACCAAATTCTATTTAAACAGTTGGCACTGGTGTGAGTTTATGGAAACAATAAACCTTTCAAAATGAAAATAATACTTATTGACGCAGACGAACGTTTTATCTTCGTCATGAAAAGTATTGTCTGGAGCTGCTCTCAAAAGCGACAGAGCGTGAGGGCGTTACTGGCAACCATTGCCAAATTAGGCTCATTCTTTTTTGGGTTGGGTTCGTTCATAGTTACGTCAAACTACCGGTGTACTCTTTGTGCTAGTTTTCACCTTTACGTGCCAATTAACAGTATGCATTCAAAAAACGAATTTAACACTGAGTACTATGAAAACTAAACAAACACATCCTGATAATGTCTGTACTGTATTCATTCCTCTCAAAGCTCCGATAAACGCGATTTTGAATGCATCTCAGTTTTTGCATTATTTTGGGCCTTGTTTCACTGACGTTTGTGGGTTGGATGATGCCATGTTATTCACTACAGTAAGACTCATGAATAAAATTTAACTGCGTTCTACCGCCTGTTTAATTAAGAAACAAACCTTTTACCTCATAAAAATGGCCTTTTCCAATGGCGCCACTTAATAACTTGAAAAAGATAATTATTCTTTTGTAAGAGTTTTCGGTGTCACGTACACGATACGCCCTACAAAATAATACAGTTTAACAGTACCATATAGTACGCCTTAAAAAGACCAAAAAATAGTTATATCGCCTTAATTGTTCTGTTTATCCTCCTTCTATTCAAAGGTTGTCACATAGTACTGCGTTTGAAAGCGTATCTTCTTCACTGCTAATGCAAAATGCTGGCACGTGCACGTGCTTGTACACCGAATGAAAAGAAGAGAACTTGTGCACCACAAAACTGAATGGCTATTATTCTTTCTGGGGACTGATCAACTAGGATCACTGATCTATTGTCTTGAATGAGGTGCTCTTTTGATGATAGTTAATTGTTGGCATTACGACCATCATAAGGCCGCTACAAAAGATAACAAAACCTAAATAAAGCTCCGTCAGATCTTAGCGTTAAGATTAATGTGCAGCTAAGAAGGTTGATGGAACTCAAGCAAAAATCGCGCCTGGTTTATATGTAAGCTGCAGCCGTTTAGGTGTTAAGAAACGGGTTATTCTACACAAAAACATTCCCTGTTCTTAGAGTTTGGTTTCGTTCGTAGCTTAGTCATTTCAGTAAAAATTAATAAATTAAGTTCTTTTGGTAATGTATCCTCGGTTGCTGGGTTGCTGGTAATCCTGACGGATATTAAGACCACCCACTATAAGAGTCATGATTATCAGGTGGAGACTAAGCAAACATAATTTGATACAGTCATACTCTGTGTTCAACCCACTTTTATACCGTTGTCTTTTAGACTACTCACGGAACGGCCCATTGCGATTACAAAGTTTAAATAAGATGAGATTAAGATTTAAGATAAATTGTATGACAACTGGAGAAAATGCTGTTTCATTGTTTACAGTGCACTAACGTTTGGTAAGGATATGATATCCCCGTTTTCATTAAATTACCTTTATTTGAAGTTAAGAAATAAGACTGCATGCCATTTTTGTCTAAATAAAGACAGAAGAACACAATAAATTCTGCATAGCTTAATGAGTACATTTTTGCAGCTGTTTC
>OZ034969.1:23373468-23419468 GCA_964030785.1 Siderastrea siderea
TCGAGGGTTTTCTACTTCAAAAGCGACAGAACGCTGTCTTTTTCCTTCTTAAAAACCCTTTTCAACGTCGACACTTATTGTATTTTCACATTCAAATCAGAGCACGCATTTTCTAGCTAAGGCCTAATTTTCTTCTATTCAAGTAAAATCGCGCTGTTTATTCTTTACTGAACAATAAGCCTTTTGACCGTTAGATGCCTAAATACACTAACTGAATCTCCTTTTACTCTGACAAAAAAGAGAAGTTAATCATTAGAAAAGTGTCAGAAAAGTACTGCTCAATAGCTCTCATTAAAATAGTGAGAGTTTGAGAGTCACCTTTATACCCCGCATGAACTGAAAATTAACATGCTAAAACACCTACAGTACAGCGCATCAAGAAAGCCCTACTGCTCATCAGCCAGTTTAAGCGCAGTTTCTCGGAACAATCATACCATACCATACCAAAAGTTCAATTCAAAGTTCGAAATAAGAACCTCAATGAAGAACTGACATTGTTGTTTTTCTGTATTTTATGACCGAGTGCATATCTGATGAACATAATGTTTTATGGCAAAGGAGCTTATTTGGTCAGACGTAATTGTTAGTTTTCAATTGAAGAAGGTTCAGCTGTATACACACCACTGCAGTGCACAATTTCTGTCAAATGAAGTTCCTGATAGCTGAAAAGCATCATTTAATGGGGGAAGGATTTAGTGGTCTGATAACAAATATACTCTCGTTTGAATCTTTTTTATATAACTAAGCTTACCATTTTTCTTGCATAATAATTTGCGTCGAGTGAAACGCGAACCATGGCGGTGATCGCAAGCATAGACTCAGCTTGCGCTTCTATGTTTGCGACATTTCCGCCGTTGCTCGTTGTCCGACACAAGGATCCTTGTGTAGTTTTTTTTTGGGCATTCTAATGTCCCCCTCAGGATTAAGGACTGTTTTATAATTACTTGTCAGAAATCAAGCATCCTCGGAGACCCAGGGGCAGCTAGTTGGGGCGATGGGATTTTCACAGGCAAAAGTTTACAACAAGAACGGGAGAGCCCCTGGGCATTTACTCTTACCGAACGAGTTCCAGAAGCGTTTGAACTCCCGCTCGCTGATCTGGCCAATCAGCCTGCGGGATTTCAAACGCTTCTGGAACTTGTTCGCTAAGAGTAAATGCCCAGGGGCTCTCCCGTTCTTGTTGTAAACTTTTGCCTGTGAAAATCCCGTCCCCCCAACTAGCTGCCCCTGGGTCTCCAAGGATGGAAATCAAGTGGAAGCACCAAAGTTCGGATACAAACTCCATCTTTATACTGAGGTTTCTCAGGGCACCAAACGAGCAAATTTCAGCGAAATACTTCAGTTGAAGTACCATTTTCTACTTTCTTAGATTGTTTCAGAGCTTTTTAACGGCAAATTTGTGTAAGCTAATACAGGTTGATCTGTTCGGTGTTTTAGTAGCTGAAAACCTTGGCCGAAGCCCTCCGAAAACAATTGGAATTTGGTAACAAGAGGACTTTAGTCTAAGGTGATGTTTCCCCAAAGAAATCACTGGTTTTCACTGCAATTAAAATGGAATATCTCAGGCGATTTTGGCCTTCCGAACAGATGTTCCCCGAAACGACTGTTAGGTGCCCCATGTGTCTTTGAATCAGAGGTACAATCAGCTGAAAACTTCCAAAGTGTTTTATCCCTGTGTTTGCTCCCGTGCGTCTCACTTCTGAATTATGTCAACAGATTCCTTCGGCGATTTTTGATAAGACCCAAGGAAAGTTTATAGGTATCTTGCCTTGCGACCGTTCGCAAGTTCCTCTGCACAGAGAATTTCAAATCAAAGTAGATTTCAACCCTTGATCAGACTCGTACACGTGCGCGGTTGACGGTGGAGTTATATCTTCGGCGAAATTTATTGGTGGCAACCATTTTGGGGGGAACCTGCCAACGATTTTGCTTCTCAAAAACCGAAAACCGACAAGAAAAATGTTTTTAACCACGTCAACGCATTGCTTCCCCGATTCTTAACATGGCCCTTGTAAGGCGGAAAAGCTGCTGATAGGTGAGCTGATCCCCTGAGCCCACGCATCTTCACTTACAGGCAGCGGCCACTCCGTAAAGTAACATCCCATAATATTAACCACGTTGTTCTTCTTTCCTCAAGCTTGCTGCCGCCTCCGAGTTTTATTCCCTCCCTGTGTATTTACTGGTTATATAACGATACATCTCTTTCTGAAGACTACTTGGAAAAGGAAAATCACTCTGAGATTGCAGAACGACTGCTTAACTGGGGTAATTATCATTTATACTCGTGTTATTTGCATTCATGGTTCGAGCGCGTGGCCGCTTGAATTCGCACAGCCGTAAAAATGCTTCTTTACTTGACACATTGGATTGGATCCTGACAGGGTCTTTGATATGCTGGCGATATGCTTGCCTTAATGTGTTAACATGTTCTTAGATAACCGTACCATGGTTTTAAGATGAAATATAAAACAAAGTGAAGATTACGAATTCTTCCTTCTGCGCGTCTTTAATGCTCCGAGTACCTTGGCAAACAGGGCATAAGCTTACTTTTTTATCAGTCATTTAAGACTTATAATGGTAAGACATTCGTTTACGAAAAAATATTTGAGAAATGCTGTGCTAAAGAACTAGATTTGGGTCGCATTTAGTTGTTTACAGAAAAATGTCGGCTAGTTGAAAAAGGAATTTTAATGAGCTGAATATAGTCGTTGACTGTTACATGAAGATAGTTACCCACAGACTAAATGTGTCCACTAGGGTTTTGTTTTCTACTGTGCCATTTTGAAAAGGGACTAAGGATAGTGTGAAATTCAGCATCTGAATGGAGATCCAAGTTTTTTGTAAGATCGAAATATCTTATATAGTTGTCTCTATGAAGAAAAATTTAGAGGTAAAAGTTGATGCATTAGTTGCAGGGGAATACAAGTTGAATAGAAGTTGAATAGGAGAATACAAGTTGCAGGGGTTTATTATGAGCTTACTATTATGATTTTGTCTAGAATGGTGTACACTGATTATGAGATTTGTTGATGATTCTATGGTAAATGTAATTACAGTCTTATGACCACCCTATTAATTCATGTCTGACCTCCTTGTTATTAACCCATTAACGTCCATGCCGGCCTTGATTTTGCGCCTGTTCACTTTTGGCCCTAGCGTCCCCTAGAAAGGATTTTTGGTCCCCTTTTGTCCTAGTTGTCTTTGGGAATGTTCAACCAATCAGAATCCACCTACTGCGCATATATTTGAAGTCTTGAGGGGGGTCCTAGAAGGGAAGACTTCTTGTCACTCTCCAAGAAGATCACATTTCACTCAAAATGGCTGCCGTGCTCTTCACGCGTGAATTTTCAAGATGGCAATATCCCACTCTCGGAAGGAAGGATTACCTTTTGAAACTTAAAAATCGAAAGAAGAAGCTCTAAGGAACACTCAACAAGTTAAGTGATGGAATTTAGAGCTTTTAGAGCGAAGAAAACATCTTTCGAGGACGAACTGCCGTTTGGTCAAAACGAAGGACAATCTTCCATCTCCAAAGCTTTTTCGAGCTGCGGACTTTCTGGGAATTGTTCTAGCACTTCTACGAGTCTACGGTAGAGTAAACTTCACATTTGATTGTAAATTTGTACCGAAATAGCTTTTTAATTGAGAGATTCTTCGTGTTCCTTAACGTTTTCCAATGTTTTCCAAGTTTTGGAAAACATGCACAGTTCACATTAGCCTGAATTTCAGCCGTCTCCTGTGGTCGCTCACTCCCGAGAGAGACGTCTGAATCAATGCCGCTAATGCCATCCAGTGACATCATGGCGAAACGATGTTAATTTATGCTAATTATTTCTGTTCCTGTGAAAAATTTAGCTTTTGCAGCCCTCGAGTCGATGATAGACGCACGCCTGTTGCTCGATGGCAAGGGTCAAGTACCTTTTGTTTTGCTTCTGTGTTATGTCTTTCATCGCAACTATTAAACTAGTGGTTTCCATTGGAAAGTGAAGTGCTGCGGGTAAAGCGTATGGAGTGGTTTAACGGCCAAAAATGAAATATGTATTAAACACAAATATCTTGGTCGTTGGTGAAACGTGTGTCGGACAAGTGCCCGTGACGGATGTCAGTGACGCATCCGTGACACAGACCTGATGAGTAGGTTTTTCCCCTAAATCTTCGTCATGAATGAAAGAACGGAGAACGAAGTTCAACAATTATTTTTAGGTAATATTTGACTCAGAAGAGACCTGCTTTGCTTAAAAAAGCGTTTACTTAAATAAGAATTGCTTTACCTCAAAAAAGGAATCACGTTCAATCCTCACTTCATTGTGCAAAGCGCTTTCTTCACCTGCTTTCAAACTCTTCGCCACCTTCGCAAAAACGTGGCTTCCTACAGGAAACAGGATTTCTCCGGCATAAGTTTTCCAAATCCCACTGTACCGACGGGCAAGTGTTCTTTAAGGTTCCAACGTTAAAATGGTGTGTTTTCTTTCTGAATCGATTGACGATTCAGTGAAATAAATACAACAAAATAGAAGAATCCTCGATAAAACATCGAATTTAATAATACTGCACAGTTCCAGGAATTGCTAAAAATATGCTGAGAAACATATCGGCTGCAATTCAAGATAATTTACCTTCACTTGCTTTCAAACTCTTTGCCGCCTTCGCAAAAACGTGGCTTTCTACACAAAACAGGATTTCTACGTCCCACTTGCGGGTCATTCATGAGAGCAACCAAGGGAGAAATAATAATGATACAGTGTACTTCAAATTGTGTACACGATTTGGAGAGTTCACTTGTAACAAGTGGTGCAATCTGGAGAATCATACATTTCCCATAGCTCGTTGGAGGATTAACGAAAACATTTTCCCTCGACAGGAAGTGAAAGAGAGGATTTACCTGTTCAGGGTATAACTTAGTTAACCCTAAGATTCGATACTGCTTCTTTGAAAGCCTTTGCACAAAGTGGAATCCCCGCAACCGCCACTTTGTAAACATTCTTCACACTTTGAATAATTAATGAAATAATTTTTGCAAATAATTGAGAACCAGCCAATCAACACCACTGTCTGGTTTTTGGACAGTGAAATCACTGGACAGCATTAGCGGCTCATTGATTCAGACGTCTCTCTCGGGAGTGAGCGACCAGAGGAGACGGCTGAAATTCAGGCTAAGTTCACATCAGTAAATGCTCTTCAAAATTACTTGCACATCGAGCAAAATCGCTTGCGCGTAGCTTCCCTCGAAGAAAGAATTGAATGCGTTTAGCTTTCAGAAACGAATAAAGATGTGTATTAATAAATGTATTACTTAGAAAAGCTTACTGTCTCTTCTTCTGTGAATCTTCATTGATGAAATTTCGAAAAATAGTAAAAACTCTGTTGTGGTTTGATTTCACGCACGAGACAACATGTGAAAGCTCTTGCGTAAATTTTCAAAATTTTGACATTGAGATTGTATTTTTGGCTAATTCTTAATTAACAACTGGTGTATTTTATTCAAAAGTTAGAAATTCTAGCTATTCTATATCAAGTGAGTGTTGTTTTTTTGGGACCTATAAATTATCGTTTCGTACTGCACATGGGGTTGTTTATGACCAGCTGCTAAGTTAGCAAAGCGATCGAAAAACACGCGGATGTTAATGGGTTAAGACACTTTTTCTGTCCAAATGAAAGTTCAGACATTCTCTTTCTTGAAAACCTCCTCAATTTGACCATCTTTACTATTTGGTGTCCCGAACTCTTATATTCTTTATAAAGATCTCTCAACATTCCTGGTGAATGTCTAAGAAAGACAGGAAAAAAAAAATGTCTCATTATCTTTGAACAATAACAACAACAGTCTTGTTTTTGTTGGCCAGTTAAAAATTTGTTTTGCCTTCTACATTGTAGATGGAAATTATTATGCCTTCCTCTGGCTGTTTCTGTTGGATGCTCCTGTCTCTTTGTATGCTGTCATGATGAAATATTTTACCCTACCTGGTTAATTCAACCAGCCTGTTAATATAACCAAAACTTTCCAGCTTGTCAGTGATCCTGTTAATAGAGTTCCACTGTTTGTTAGCTGTGCTTTTTTCTACAAGTGAATTGAAAAGAGAATAATAGCAGATCATTGAATTAATTTTATAAAGTTATAAAAGGGCTATAGCCAGTATGAACCATGATAATAACATTTTCTAGCATTGTCTGGCTGATACCTTGACACATTCAGTTTTATCTGTCTAAAACTGTTGATCAGGCAGTTCATGAGTTTTTCTAACATGGCTTCTGATACAAGTCGCACAAGGAAAATTAACCCTTTCACCACCGGCTATTATCAGCAAAAAGTGCCCAGGACACCAGCTATTTCTGAAATGGCATTTTTGTGCACAAAATGGCAGAAAGTGATTTTCATGTGAAGCTAGCACTAATGTTAGCCAACTAATTTTTGCCAAAATAACAGACTTTGTAGCGAATCTTGTGAAGAACAGTTGTGTCTAAAAAACTAAACTTCATTTCATTCAAAATACAGGCAAGAAGATGTACAAGTGTGGTAAAACTCTTAACCGCGATGTGAAATGAACATCTCATCGTATCAAGCGTACAGAAAAGCAAGTATTTTGTCCTAAATGTTTGTCAATTGGCCTTAAACTTCGGCTGGTTCTTTAGCAGGAATAAATTGAATAATCACGAAGATATCTCCTCTCAAATTGCAAAAACAACGCCAAAATTCTCTTTTGAAGTTACACAGCGCCTGTGGTTGTTGTTCAAAATGGCGAAAAAACTGCTTGGAAAGTTTTATTTTCCATTTTTGCGTGCCTTCTTCTCCATTCAGCTTATCAAACTGGTGGCCATTTTGACTCCCAGACATGTGCTAACCCAATGAGAATAGTTTGACCCCCTCTAGACAAATCTGCTTTGTTTGGGCGCTGATTTTTCTGGCATGTTTTTTTCGCCGGTTTTTGGGGATGTAGTGTTATGAACCCTTCTTCGCTTCGCCGGAAAACCAGCGCCTAATGCTGAAAGGGTTAAGATGAAATAATGATGTGCTATTTTCAGGGCATCTTGCACAGCAGGAAAGGACTATTATGCAGCAAACTGTTATTTTGTCTTTGCCAATTTTACTATGCCTTATAATAATAATAATAATAATAATAATAATAATAATATTTAACCAGGGAGCCCACTCGCCTTGGCGGTTTTCAGTGGGGCCCTGCAAATTATAATAAAAATAAAAATTAAAAACTAAGAAAAGAGATAAAAATTGATATTACAATATAAAACTAATTTTAAAATACTTTAACAATTAGATAGGGCATAATTTAAAAAGTTTTAAGCTTTGCCTTAAATGAAGACAATGATTTGCCTTAAATGAAGACAATGATTTGCTGCTCGGAGCACATGTTTAGCCACCATTATGCCGCCATTATGCTAAATTAGAGGAGAAAAATCACTTGTATTCCTTCCAACAGAAAATAGGGGCACAATCAGTCATCTGGATAAGATGAATTGTTGTCAAAAGGATTGTTTTAAATTCTCTGCCAATAGATGATCAGTTTATAATGGAAACTAGTACCTGGCTCCCAACATGCATTATTGCACACGAAATGTCTTGTTTTAGATTTAAACATGGCAACAAGAATTATCGGTGGGGTTTCCAAGATGTTTTGGAGAGTAATTTAGGTTGAAATAATGTTCAGATGTCAAAGAATTTTAGTTAGAGTGGGAATTTGTTCAGTATTTTACTTTTCACATTGCAATTTTTTGTGATTTGTGCATTTTTTTGGGAATCATGCGATCCGATGCAATCTGAGGTCAGTTGTACCAAATCATGCTATTGCGTTATACAAGTGTATCAGAAACCCTGCCTTAAGGGGGGAGACTCTTAACTATTAACTACCATGTTGTTCCTATGGAAGGTTTCCAATCATCATATCTTGGAAACTCTCAGTTTCACAAATAAGCTGCTTGGTCACATTTGTTCCATGGGAAAGATGTTCAAGATTTTCGATTCACAACCATATTTGGCAGGTCACTTGACCTGAACAGAAAAAGCCTAAAGCTCAAAAGGCATACAGTCTTGGTTACTGAAAAAAGTGTCAATATTTAACAATCATCAAGATGCAAAACGTGACATGTCAATTTCTTGAAATTTGTGTTATTGTAGAAGCTGTGGCGTCATAAGTGTATATTTATACATGTATATTGTATGTATATTTTATACATTCTGTAAGTTATAATTTGTCTGGTCTTCATGATAAAAGTAATTGCTTACCTCAAATTTAGCCTGAGAAAACAGCTGACGTTTCACGAGGTCGCCACTTGAGCCCTCGCAAAACAACGTCTGAGTAACGACCGCAGAAATTCCATACTGATGACGTGCACTACCCAGATCTTGGTAGTGCATCTGATTGGCTGGAATTTTCTTTCAACCAATCAGAAGCTCTACCAAGATCTGCGTAGTGTGATGTCATTAGTATGGAATTTCCGCGCTCGTTACTCAGACGTCGTTTTGCGAGGGCTAACCTCAAATTATGAAGAAGGCTGAATTATCTCCGATCCGCAAAAAAAATCGGAACTCTACCTCCTTTCTTCAGCATTTTAGGGATTTTTCTTTTTAATGCACGGTTGGAGACTGCCTCTAGCTACACACGGACAATGTTTATTTTTAAAATTTAGATGTTCATCCTCATACATTTCACCAATCTAGTGGCATAAAACGCCGCAAAACAGTTTATAGCAAAATACCATCCACATAAATCCCGTAGCAACAGAACCAGAACTTTAGTTGTGGTTCTCCCCCCTTAATGAGCTCTTTTGCTTTATACTGTACTTGAGTAAAGTTCTCAAACACGTTTGGATATACTTGTGCAAGTAGGCTGACTTTAAGCACTTTAAATCATGCTGCCAAGTTACATGTAATTGCACAGCTAGTTCAACTTTTTTAGCTGCTTCTCTCTGGATTCCAGTGAAAGTTAATAAATAATTGGATGTAAAGACGATTTTTTCTCTTTGCTTCTTTTATTAAATTATTTGGACTTTCTGTTGGGTGGCAGTACATTGTTGAGTACTTTGGTATTGCATCCATATTCATTGCTGGAAATGAAGGGAAGGGAAAGAAAGCTTCTGCTGTCAAAGGCCAAATGTGGTGCAGTTTTTTTGGAAGGATAGTATCTGAGGAGTAGCCTTGCTGCCCTTTTTCTATGAGATCTCAGCCCAGAGACAATTTACTTAGGAAGTCCAACAGTTTATGTTAAAAATGGAACACTTGCATTGAAGAGCATTAATTTTTTTCGACTTTTTTCCATCATTTTTTTACCTGTTGGTAACTGATTTTTTTGGTTTCCAGTATCAGCAACATGAGCTCTGATCAAAAAATGGCTCCCAATGATAAGAGGGACACACGATTCCGTGATAGTCGTAAGGAGTCCCCTGACAGATGGGCCAGGCACAATAGTCCAACCACAGAAACCAACAGAAATGACCCTCGCTCTATTCGTTGTCGCGTTTTCATCGGCAATCTCCCAGTTGAGATGAAAAGCAAGGAACTTGAAGACCTTTTTTCTCAGTATGGCCGTGTAATGGGCATCTCAGTCCACAATAACTATGGATTTGTGCAATTTGAAGATGAAAAATCAGCTGATTCAGCTGTTGCAAAGGAGAATGGCCAAGTTTATCATGGAAAGCGAGTAGGTGAGTGATTGCCTGAAGAACTGCCCAGCATCCGTGAGGCTACTGGATTTTTTCAGCGTCTGTTTTCATATGGATTTTAACTACATTAACAAAGGGAGTCTTTTTTGTCTTCATTGTCTTCCGGTTAGCAGCATTGATTTTTGGGGCACTTCTTTTTTAGAAGCCCTGTTCCGTACGTGAAGGCAAGACTTTCCAGATTCGGGTGGTCAATTTCTGTGTTAGCAGCAATCGGACCTTTGGTTCTACTAATTGGCATCCATTTTTTTTTTAATCCAAACACAACATAGCTACAAAGTTGGCTATGTCTATTGATGCCAGTGAAATCACTAGACCACAGAGAGTTGAAAGGATTTCACATTGCATGTGTATATTTTGGAAATGATTACTTTTTATTTATGGCTAGTCCACAGTGATTTGGAAATTCATCACCAGTAAATTGTCAAGTGTGAAGCGACTATACTTCCCAATTTTACATATGAAGGAACAAATTTGTGCCTTAGATTTGACAAGACACCACATGGAAATGAGTGTTGTTAGCCCAAACAGTGACTTTGAATCTTTCTTACAATTGATTTGAGAGGGCAAGCACTTTTATTGGGGTCTTTCTCTATGAGTTGAAAAAAAAACATATTGTTTCATTCAGTGGTTTTAATACTATGCGTAAAATCAGAATGTTCTTTTTTGTAATAGGTTAATATGAAAATGTGAATGGTAATAATATTTTTGGGTCAATTATTGACCCATCATAGATTGCTACTGCAAATGTCAAGTTTAGGAATTTTCTTTTGAAGCACACTTGACTGGAAAAACTCGGACTTGTAATAAAATTAGTAAACACAAGACACCATGAAGCCTCAGGTCAGTAGGGTAATGGTGTAATCGTACCGTAAAAACAAGACTGCATTATTTTGTAGTCCTGGGTCTGGGAATTTTTTCTTTGCCCTGTGCGTTGGAGGAAGGAAATATTTGTCTAGACACAGGCTAACAGGCTACGTGTAATACAAAAAGTGCATAAATAAAAACTAAAATACCAAAACAGGTAATAGGATATTTTAAGAGAAATGATAACTGCATAGAATATTGCATAAAACGAATAGCAATAACGAATGGAAAATAAACGATTGGCAGTATCACATAAAATGAATGCAATAAGCCAAATCAAACTGGAAAAGCAATTCTGTGACAAATGTGTCACAATTTCATATCAAGTTCATTGTTTTTCACTGTGTAAGAAAAAATGCAGTGACCTGTTCTCTATGTGTACCTATTTGGGTATATTCTCTGGTCAGGTGTTGTGCTCATGTTCTTTGTTCTTTGTGTGGTTTATGTGGCTAATTTTTTGTCTTCCTTGCTTATCCTCTTTCCACTTTTCAGGGTGCTAGGTGCCTGTTGGTTGACTGTGATAGAGGCTTACGTCTGCTCTATGGGAACTGCAAGCTTGGGGGTGGAGAGGAGGGGTATTCTTTCTCAAAGCTGGATGCCCTAGGGACCCAACCCCTGTGTAGTCATGCAGGTGGTGACTCACACTGCTTTTTATTTTCTTACAGATGTCAATTTAGCTGGTGAAAGGAGAAAGCAAAAGATGGATGACAGACCACGCGATAGAGACAACAGGCCACCTTTTCCCTTCAGAAGAGAAAGAGAGTTTGACCGTGACGGTAGACCATTTAGAAGATCTCCCCCACGTGAAAGACCCAGGTTTGAGGATTATGACCGCTTTCCCTCACGTTTTGAACCTCCATTTGAGCGCCGTGGTCGATCACCATCTCCACCTCCACCTCGAAGAATGGATGATCGTCCGGGGTATGGCAGACATGATGATTACTACATGCGAGAACGCTACCGGGATGAACCACCTCACCACAGCGAGCCTTACCCAAGACACTCATTCGATCACAGAGGTGAACCGTTTGACAGAGATAGGCGTGATCCGTATGATTCTCCAAGGGGACCCTACCCAGAAAGAAGAGACGACCACTATGATCGCTATGATTCATACAGTCGTGATTTCCCTCGGCCTGATGATTACCCAGGCGCTGCCAAGAGGCCGAGAATGGATTACAATGATCGCCCAGATGACATGTATACTAGCAGCAAGACAATTGAGGCACCAACTGACTGTGTAATTGTAGTGATGAATAAACAGCAAAGGTTAGTACTTGCAGATCCGGGTTACACGTTTCTTTTAGATGTTCTTAGATGTATGACAGTACCAGAAGTGATTTTTGTTCTTCCACAACAATTATCCTCCCAGTCGGCATACTAGGGACCAGGGGCCCGTTTCTTGAAACTCCCGATAACTTTCCAGGCCCGGGAAGTATCTTTTGAACTCATTTAGTTGTCAGCTAATGGTAATTATTGGTGCAACCTTAGCCATATGCTTCGCAAAATTCTTAAGATTAAAATTTAGCTTTAAACTCATCAACAATAGATGAGCTTGGGGAAGGTACCTGGAAAGATAGTGGAGCCTCGAGCACAAGAGCCGAGCGCGTAGGGTAACCATGACAACCCTGTGAGCGGCAACCACCAGGCACCGTCACACTGAGAAAAAAAAACAATGGAACCATGATACTCACCTTATACCTAGCAGAGAGGGAGGGAGGGCAGGGAGCGAAGCCGCCAAGCACAGTCGAAACAGCAGAAGTGCACGTGAGAATGAGCTGACCTCAAAAGCTGAGCTGTAAAACTACGTGACCCCCTGCAGACCCCCAACCACTGCGCATGACCACGACAGGGGAGGCTGCTGACCAGCATTGTTTTGAGTTTAACTTACGTAACTTAAATTGCATTTAACCACATTTCAAAATCAACAAAAATTTTGTAGCTATTCGAGAATATTGTGCACTTAAAATAGTTTTTGGGCCGGGAAAGTTATCGGGAGTTTCAAGAATCGGGCCCCAGGTCCCTTAGTGTGAACGACCTGCTTCTGTGAAATAATCTAGTTGCAGAGACTTGTCCCTACAAACTGTGTTTGTTCCCTCTTGTGTACCTGTGTTTAAAGAAAAAAAATAGAAAAGCAAATTGGACTGTTGCAGCGACTAGTCTCCTTGTGTGAATACTACAGAGGACTTGTCCCCGTGACTAGTCCCAGCCATTATTCCCTTATTGTGGCCACGCGTGTGCCTAGACTAGTCCCTGGACAAGTCTCTGAGACCAGTTCCTTAAAATCCATCAGTGTTCGGCATTCCGGTTTGTAGTTTTGTAACTTTGAATGTTAGTTTCAGCACACAATTTAGCTGTTGTTGGTAGAACAAAAGTGACCTTCAACTTTCGCAGGTGTGCAAAATCAACTTGTGAGCTTATTAGCAGCTATGTCAACTTTAACGTCCATGGCTGTCAGTCGCCTCTCAAACATCTATTCTTGTAAGATTATATGTAATCTTACAACTAATGTGTCTGTTACATATGTGTATTCGTTACGTCTTTTAAGATTGTCTTTGAATTACTGTTACCCCCAGCAGAAAAGCTACACCCTGATTTTAGAATCTCCAGTTTTATTATTTTTTAGTAATTTTTTGTAGTCTTCAGAGAAACGTTCTTTTATATAAGCTGCCCCCTATTTGAAATGAAAATTCTTGGGAACAAGGTGCAGCTTATTAGCTTGACCCAGTATTTACAGCACTGATCAATTGCCCATGCAGTTTCCTTAATGTATTTACAGCAAAGTAAACCACATATACTCTGTTTTTGTTTCATCAGAGGCTATGCAGAAATGGTTGAAAGACGACTAAAGGCCCTGGGCTTGGTAGTAGAGTTGCACTTTCATGGGACCCAACCAATATCAGAGCTGTTGGATGATGTGGCTCGTCGAGGTGTCCTGTATGCCATTGTCATCACCAGTCAACACGAGATTCACCGCTCTGTAACAGTTAACATTCTTCATGGAACTCCTCAAGGTAAAGATCAAAATCTTGCAGGGATAAAGAATCATACTGGTAAGAGGTATATAGGAGAAATAACACATGACTGTTTTCACAGGCAACAGTACTTTAACCCATTGACAGCCACGCAATCGTTTCACTGAATTGACAATTGGTAATAAACAACCCCATCTGCAGTACCAGCAGACAACTTATACATGTAAGCTTCAAAAAACAACATTCAGTTTGTCTAGAATATTTAGAAATTCTAATTTTTGAATAAAACACACCAGTTGCCAAATACGAATTGCCCCAAAAAACAAACTGAACATTTATGCAGGAGTTTTCTTGTGTGGTAACACAGGTGACATTAACCTACAACAGTGGATTCGTGTTGGTTTACAGGGTTGTCCACAACTTTTCAAGTAGCTGACAAAATTTCTAAGTAGCCAGATAGTGATGATTGAGCGCCAAAGGCGATCCCTTCTAGGGGGGTCTGGGGGCTTCCCCCCGCCCAGGAAATGTTTACATTTTAAGTCCCCAGAAATGGAATTTCCTTGATTCTGAGCACAAATTTCCAATAATGTCAGTTCCAAAAGTAATCATAACTTTTCAGTTTTATTTGTATAAACTCATGCCTTCAGTGGTTTTTCTACATGTAATTCCCAGAATTCAATGTATTGAAATAATAATTTGTCTTTAAAAAAAATATATATATATATATACATACATATATATATATTTTTTTTTTCACAGAAAAAGAGTCAACAAGTTTTTCTAAATAAAAAGATTTATTAGATTAGCTCCTATTCGCTTCTGAAAACCAAATGCATTCAATTTTGTGAGGAAAGCTAACATGCGAGCAATTCCATTCAATGTACATTTTGAGTGGCACTTATTGACGGAATAGTCCACTTTTTTCGAAACTTTTGCAAAAGCCATAAGGAACACAAAGTATCGGTCCATCAATAAAAAATACTTTGGTGCACATTCACAATCAAACATGTAAATTACTTTCCCAGGAATTCCCAGAATTGCTGGAACATTTCCTACATGTAGAACGTCTGCGGCTCCAGTGATGTCTTGCAATTGCAAACAAAAAATTTGACAAAACATCATTCTATCCATCCTCAAGGAGGGATTTCTTTACTTTAAACTCTCTGAAATCCACTATTTATGCTGTCTAGTGTTTCTTAGGGGCCCTTTTTTTCAATTTAAAGTGGCTGAATGAAATTTAGGCTAAGTTAAACTCAAGGCAATGCTAGCCAGCAGTTTTCCGTTGTAAGTATTTGGGGCGATCGCTTAACCTCGCGGGGGCCTCTCGGGATTCTACAGCTCCCCTGTTGAGGTCAGGTCATTTCATTTGACAGGCACCTCCCCCACGCTCATCTATTGTTGATGAGTTTAATAGTTCTAAAATCTGGGAATCTTCTCCGGCAGTGACAAATTCTCTTCTTTCTAGGACCCCTTAAACACTTTGAATAGTTATTTGCACAGAACATGCATTCTGATTGGTTTATCTTTCCTAAAAACACTAATAACACTAAAAACAATAGGGGACCAAAACACCTTTCTAGGGGAAAAAGGGGTGGAACATGAACATGCACAAAATCATGGCTGGTTTTTTTTGCCAGCACGGGCCATCAGTGGGTTAATCATTTCCCTATTATGCTTGTGAGCATTTTCATATTTGAACTTGTTAAGGTTTTGGCTGTGAGTACTTCAAACTGATTTCATCGAAGTGTCCATACTCAAGGATTTCTCCCACCCTGAAAGTGTCTGGGTTTTCAAAGTTGTGGTGTCATTGCCATGACAAAGCAAGGTTCTCGTGTTTACAACTCACTTGGAAAAAATTTACTTTTGTCAAACAAATCTCTCACCCTACATTCAACTTTCAACATCAACTTTTTAAAGATGACACATCACAGGTATGTAAACCAATATTGTCAGTCCTGATAGGATCCAAAATAATTTTTAGATGGCAGTGCAGCTGCAAAACAACTTTGTTGTGCCCACATTCCTATCGATTCGTCCATACTCCAAATACCAACGATTTAATTATAGTTAATCTTCTTCCAAAAACCAATGAAAATTGGTTACTTGCACTGTGTGCAAGGTCTTGAAGATTCTTCTCTCCCATTTCTACTAATTTAGTTCAGTTCCCAGGACAAGAATCATCTCAAGTGTAACTGCAAAGTAGCGATCATTGTTTACTATAAGCTCCAAATAGCATATAGAAAATAGCTTATTCCTAGAATTATTCCCAACTGAATGAGTTTAACACACACGGTCCAATAAATAAACATAATTGGGCGGTTCTAAAACAAAAACAAAAATAGCGGTAACTAAATAACACTGAAACGAAATAAATCGAAATAAATGCGAAATAAACAAATACAAGACAACGTAGGTACCTCAAACAGTTGGACATCTTAGATATGAAGGAAAAACTATCTCCAAAAGAAACGGGGAAACATAACCTACGTGCAAGAATTTTTAACCCGAGCACATTGTTAAACCTGCCCAAAGAGAATCATGGGAATACAAAATGCAGGTCTGCAATACACGCAAACTAGATCCTATACGATGGAGTCGCTTCGAGTTGTTGATCACGACGTTTTGACTGCAATACTGCTGGTTTCCATCAGGTGATGAGGTCGATGGTTTACGTGTCGCTATTTGTAGCATGTTGGTTCGCTGCTATTCGTGCATTTCGATCCCCATTATTATTCCGATTATTAGATGTTGTTCCCTCACTGGTCCGCTTTGTGGTTGATCGGCTGTTGTGCCTTTTGATCGTAGGTATCCAAGCTTCAGGAATTTCGATTCCACTATCTCTACTGATGTTATTGAGATAAAGTCTTATATGGAGAGCCTCTTTGACCCTACATGTGTACCAGTGAGGGTCACAATCAATAAACTTAACTTCTTTCCAAATAGGAAGATGCCCTGTTTCGTTAGCGTGCTCCGAAACTGCGGAGGTTTGCGTACCAGCAAGCCGTATATCTCTGTCGTGTTCTTTTATCCTTTCCTTCATCGCTCTCCCTCTTTCCCCGATGTATACTTTGTCGCACTCACATGGAATCTTATAGGTGACACCGTCTTTTTTAGTTGGTTCAAGGGCGTATTTCGGTCGCACTAAGTGAGACCTAAGGGTTGTGTCTGATTTAAAGACGGTGCATATGCCTTGTTGTTGTAGACAGCGGCAAAGAACCTCTGATACACCTTTTATGTAGGGTAGAACCATAGTAGATTTAAATTCCTGTGTAGCTTCTTTATTGGCTGTCGGTCTTGTTGTCTTTGTGAGCTTTTCTTCCAAGATAACTGGTGGTTTTCTGAGGTGTTTGGCTTGGTCGTATAGACACCATACAATACAATACAATACCATGTTTTACTGACTGAGGATGGTGTGAATCATAGAACTGACGTGTTGAGAAAGGGAATAGTGTTATCTTTCGCGATTTCCATGGTAAAACAAATAGTAGGCTGTTCACTGTTTAGATGTTGTAAAAAGCTGTCTACATCGTCTTTACCTAAGATTGTGAAAGTGTCATCTACATATCGTTTCCAGATCTTAGGTTTATAGGTTGCTGTTGCTATCGCCCGTTCCTCAAACTCTTCCATGCAAAGGTTAGCAATAACCGCCGAGACAGGGCTCCTCATAGCTGCTCCGTCTTTTTGTTTGTAAATCGACCCGTTGTATTGGAAATACGTGGACCTTACAACAAAGTTTAAAAGGTTGGCAGTTTGTGTAGGTGTAAGGTTTGTGCGGCCAGCAAGACCGGGATCATTCTCTAGTTTGCATAATGCGGCCTTTACGGCACCTTCGATCGGCACGTTCGTAAATAACGATTCCACGTCAAAAGATACCATGACCTTATTTTCTTGTATTCGCTCATGGCTGATGGTAGACAAAATGAGTAGAGTTGGTAACTGTGTAGTCTGATTTGCCTGTCAGCGGGGACAGGATGTCAGCTAAGTGAGCCGACAAATCGTAAACAATCGACCTCATCGCCTGATGAAGACTAGCAGTATTGCAGTCAAAACGTCGCAATCAACAACTCAAAGCGATTCCATCGTGAGACAAATGAATAAACGTTGATCTTTCCTATCTTACACCACGATGAACAATAAACACATCTGTAATGACCTAGATCCTACACCTTCTTTGTATCTTGACATGCTCAAACGTCGGCATTTGGTCACACAGCTTTCCTTTCCACTCAGTAATGATCTAAATTCCCGACGCGGGCAATCGATAAAATCGATAATCTATAACGTTCGATAACAATTGATAAAATTAGTTGATTGTATCGGAAATCGATAAAAATCAATAAACGGATTTGTTGTGAGAAATTGTTAATTATCGAATTTTTCAGATCAGTTTTATTGAATTTATCGAAAATTATCGATTTTATTTGTAACATTTTTTTGTGTCGAAATATCTGAGCTTTAATAATGACGACAACCTCTATAGCCAGCTCTAATATCGGGTTAAACAAAAGGTTGCCGTCGCTTCCACTCAAAACATTTTTTGGTGGTTGCTTAGATAGGTAAATAGCCGAGATGTCACTTTCGCAGATACTTAAGCTGATACAGCACAGTTATCCTGCCAGCTTAATAAACCACATTTACTGAAATACAAAATACAGTTTTATTTGTGAACAAAGCCACCGCAATCCTTTTACTGCGATTAAACGTCTTTTAAAAACAAAATCAATGTCAGAAATTAAAGACATGTATGGTCGACATCCATTGATAAAATCGATAACATCGATAACAGTAATTACCAGAAGAGTTGTGAGTATCGATTTTTATCGATTGACCGATACAATCGATAACATTTACGTGATTGACATCGCTATTTATCGATTTATCGAACGGTTTTCCGATATTGATTTTTATCGATTGCCCACGTCAGGCTAAATGTAATTTTTTACTCTAAAATGTTACTGTAAACCAGTGTTATGTTATTGTGACTCTCATTTACGTTATTCAAGGTGTTGCTTTCCCGCAAGCAGGAATTCTTTTTAAAGCGTTTTTGTATTGAATCAAATGAAAAATCCTGAATTACCTGACCAAATCGACTACAAGCCCAGCAGGTAAAAATAGTTGTAAGCCCACTGACAACAACAACCAATTCTGCGCCGAAACATTAAATTCTCAGCAGTGTCAAACATAACCTGCAACAAGGTTGTTCAATTCTTATAAACATGCATACCCACAGACAAACTTTTCCACTTTTAGCTTCAGTGTGTGCTTTGTATGTCATGTAACCACACACAAAAATTCTTCAAATTTTGATTCTTCTTCTGTACACGTGCATGTGTGTCGTGTTTTCTCAGTACATGTACAATTGTCTACAAGTGTATGCACTTACATTTTAAGTTATGTCCCAACATATCCTTTTTGTCGTGATTATTTGTGATTATTGTACACGTGTGCACTCATTATGGGTTCTTTTTGTGCAGTCCAGCAATGTAAACCCAACTTTATTTTATTTTGGATGCTAAACATAAAACAAATGCATCTACATAAACCACTTTCCTTCGACCTTAAAGATTTAGTTCAGTACAATACACATGACTCTTGTATTATACAGTTTGTAATTTAATTTCACCTATTGGATGTTAAGGGTTCAGCTAAAAGTGAGCCAAAAATACATGTTTCTTCATACACGTAAACCAGGGGTCTTCAGTAGACTCTAACAGAATTTTGTGTTATTTTAATGCCATAATGCTTGTGTATGAAATTACACATCATAGATTTACTGTATGAGTGCATGTTTTTTAAGTCCCAGGGCAGACATGCCAGGTAACTGTTGCACTACATAGTGCATCTGCTTTACACAATTCTCCTTCCTTGATTAGCTCATTTGTGTGAGATGTCTTGCTAACACTCGTTTGTTGTAAAGAAGCCCAAAGCAATGGTGACTCTTACCACTCACATTTTCAGAATATGAAATGTCAACTGAAAACTCTTATTATTTTATCCCAAAAGGGTGAACAACTTTCCTTTAATCACCACTTGAATTACTCCATTAATTAGCAAAAACTCTTTCTTTCTCCTTGGATCAAAAGGAATGCCAATATCATGCTCTTTGTGTATAGTGTAACACTGTCCACTTGGACTAGTACTAAAAACTGGACAAACTTGGCCAAGCATTCTTGAAACAGAAGCTACCACGAAACCTTTGTTCAGAGGGCAACAATAAAGCGGTAATATTGATGCAAAGGGGTGTTAAACGTAGGATTAAAAAAAAGTGTTGTTAGAAACTGAAAGAGTCCCACAACAAATACGTAAAACAGATAACTCCACAAAATAAACTGTATTTAAAGGAATGGAAATAATCAATCAAAGAATCCCATTCTGTAAAAAATATGTGAGTAGCATTTCACGTCAAGTTGTTTTATCACTGTAAACAAAAAGCCGTGATCTGTGTATATGTTGTGTACCTATTTTTGTGCATGTACATGACATTAAGGATCAGTGTGTAAGCTCAACACCTGCTTCAGTCATTTATTGATACACTAACTACAGTGGGTACCTGATAGTTGTTCTGTAAAACCTGCCGTTTTTAAAAGCATTGAATATTTACCTTTATAAGTAGTTAATTCTCAGGAATGCCATTAATTGTCACACAGCATGATCACAGAAGACAATTTCCTATTTTATTGTAGGAGACTGTTTCAAATTTAAGGTTGGGAAACTGTTTGTTTGTGTGTCTGTTTCAGTAAGTTCCAAGCGTAATTTATCTTGTCAGATTGTCTGTAGGCTGTAGGTTACACAGGGAAATTTGATTGGGTTGCTATATTTAACAAAAAAATAAATTTTAGGGTACTATTTAAAATATTTCGTCACTTCCTTGTCTTTGACTATTTTAATTTTGCCTCCAATAATTTATTTTGCAGTTTCATTTTCTTAACCAAAATGACCATGATGCTTTGTTATTAATATAGGCTTGAATATTCACCTTTTATTGTCTTCTACACAGCTCACAAAAATTAATGCTGCATCCTTAACGCTAATGTACTAACAGAAAAGTATGTATTGTAAGCCAAGAGCAGTCAATGTAAGCTAGGAACAATTTCAAGGTCATCTCTGCTTACCCGACCCTTTCACTCCTGTTATGAATGCCCATTCTTTCAAGAGTATGTAATTATTGGTTGAGTGGAAGAAACAGGTTGGGAAATGTTTGGGGCAGGATACGACATAATGATCGGGGACATCCTAGGTGCATGTGGCTTCACTTGGGGCCATTCAGTTATTAAGTTTTTACCATAATTATCAATTCTAATCTGCTTATAGGTGATTCAGATTATGTCAGCCATCTATGGCTTTCCATAGTCAGAATTGCTTTTAGTGTTGTTCTCTGTCGTTAAGCATGTCGAAGTCAAAATTTAGATGATTGTTACTTGTGAGAAAATGATCTAAATCTCATCTGCACGAGGCTATGTAACGTTTTCGGGCTCCGTTTGCACTTATACATTCTACGTATGGCACTTTCATGGGGATATAACAAATGGCTTTGCTTTGAAAGCACAGGTGGGGCTGTAAGGTGTAATGACATTAATAAAAAAACATTAACCTATACGAAAAGGTTTGATCAGTGACGCTATTTTCTCTTACTTTAAGTCGTTTAATTTTTTTCTGGTTTACTGAGAAGTTCCTTAATGGATACCACAGTCTAAACCACTGTAAAGTGGAGCTAGTGAAACTAGGAGGTGGTCTGGTACAGTGAAAGACAGTGTCACAGATTCAGACTACTTACCGCCAAGTAAAGACAACAATAACTTGTCTGCGTAGAAAGTACTTTGCAAGGGAAAAAGTGTCTTTATTTATGTTTTTTAGATATACCGTTAATTACTTTTAATTCCTTCTATTGTAATGTGATAATTTTAAATTTATTTATGAAGATTATTCGTCATTATTGTGTTACAAAACATTGTAAAATTATCTTCTGACCTTGATTTCATTTCCGGCAACTTAATTCTCTACCTGCATATTTGTATATGCATGGAAGTCATACTGGCCAGTGAAAAAATGTAGCTGCCTTAAATAGTTATCAAATGAATAACATTGATATTTATTTATTTACGTTTTATGTGCCTTTTCACTCGCACATAGAAGGTTATGTGGTGATCCACTAGTTATTTATTTATTTATTTAGCTTCGTCATGTACAACACGAACAGAAAAAAAAATAGACAATTAATTAAGAACAAAGAGAGCAAATAATGGCTTGGAGCCGCTACAGCATAGACCAATTACAGTGGTTCGCTCACACTTAAGTTGCTGTCACCATTACGTGATTGGGAATTTTCTTTGTAATCTTGCATTGTCCTTGTAATGCCACTGGATGTTGTAGGTGTAACATTCAATTTATCAAATGTTATAATTACTTTTGATTTGATGATACACTGCACGTTTACTATAACAGATTATTGTAGTTGCTTGTCATCTTCATGTATAGGTAACTTTGCCTTGCACGCATTCATGTTTAAGTGTGCAGTTTTGTGAGATGGTATTCAAAGGGTTGAAATGTCTTTATGATTAACGTTGCGTTCATTATTTGTCAAAGTGAACTGTAAACCAATATTGCTGCTTCAAAACAATGGAGCCTTTTCTGATCTTCCTTTATTTGTAAGGTATCATATCTTAAGAGGTAGTTATCTGCCTTCCCCCTGTCACAATTTACACAGTTATTATCCTAAACCTTTAAATTGGTTACATCTACATAACACCACTGTCATATAATCAGGAGATATTTGATATTTCCATGTTCAAACATTAACCTTGCTGGTAGCAAATGTTGTCGAGGACCTTAATCACAAAATTGGAAATTACTTGTGGTTTGTTTTGATTCATGTTTCAACTTCAAAACTATTTTGTCTCCACACAGAGCATAGAAACATGCCTCTCGATGATGCTATGAGACTTGTTGGACAAAATTTTGATAAATACATGCAAGATCTACGTGAACGAGCTAAATCTAGCAGTACGCAAGAAAAAAGCGACACAACGACGACAGCCCCTAAACAGGAAGGGTCCGATGTATCCTCACTTTTGAGTAAGGCAGCTACCGGTGCAGACCTATCCGCAGATCAGCTAACAAAGCTGATTGACAGCTTGTCTAAACGTCAACAGGAGCTCATGGGAAGTTCGGCGGCAACAGCCAACGGCAAAGGAGGTAATAACGCAGCACAATGATGCTTTTCTGCCGTACAAGATTTGGCAATGCATTCTCGTCTTTGATTTAGGTGTATCGAAGCGCAAAGTGGTTGTCATCACAAGTACGAGTGTATAACTCCGAGATCTGTGATGGGCGTAATGTGTTCCCTTTTTTTGGTAAAACATCACCAAAACTCTCAAGGTGTTTGCAAAGTCTACAAAGTATTGGAGGGTTCATTGTTCCCCCCAAAATTGCAAAGCCATCTGCTCTCTGAAAAATTCATTGACCTTACCGTAGAATTTTATATAGGCCATGTTTTGGACGAAAATCGTATGGACCTATCAACATGTAACTGTAACTGTTTCCTAATTCTCGAATTCATTCCAAAGTTTTTTCTTGATTGTAAACTTCTCTTCCATTTTTGACAAAAATCAAACATGGCTAAAAAAAGGTTTAACCGTTTTCTTCATCACTCAATGCTTGGAAAAATACTGGTTAGTTAAATGATATTCCTAAGAAATAGCACATTGTACTAGAAAATTACACGGCAAATTTGCGAACGTCACATATCGCCAAAGTTCTGCAACGATAGAAATGAACTTAGATCACGGTAAACGTGCATTTTTTCACTGGAACAGAGTGGTAAAATGTTCCGAAACCTCAAAACCACCCGAAGTTATTGTTATGGGAAGGGAAGTATAAGGTCATTCCATACAAGGGTATCTTGTTTTCCAGTGTTCTATACTCTGAAGCAAGTAGAGCAACGCACGGAAGGGTTACAGAAAATGGATAAATTAAATCTTTATATGTCCGTACCTTCGGCACCTTTTGTACGAACATTAATCAAGCGCCGTTATTTAAGAAAATTTCCTGTTGTGACTTTTGTAAAGGTATGCCATTTTGGCAAGCGTTTCTAACGCTTTCTAATGATTCATTATTTACATTGGTGTGATTAAGCAGTGGTATTCAGTTCTGTCCAAACAGAAACACAGTAAAAACCCAGATGTATAAGAACTTGCATTATACCAAGTCAGCTTAGAAGGCTCCTACATTTTCAGAAGTGTAATAAGAAACATGGCAGCTGTTCCTCTCTTAATAGGTTCTTTTTCAGGGATAAAGCAGCTTGTCACGAAAGTAATTTAGTATGGGATGTGGTCCCTGTGTTTTCATAAACATTCCTGCTATGCCTTTTCTAGGTCATGAAACTACAGTATACTTGGGTGTACTGCAGTGATCCATCTACCTGCGCATCCCACGTCTCCAATGTAGTACTATTAACAAATATACCGTTGGAGCTCTGTACTGTGTATTGAAACCGTAGAAACCCAACTGTACATGAAATTTATACTGTAGATATAAAACACTCCAGGTCATTTTAGTCAGATAAAGTCTGTATTGGTTATCAATTTAACCGACCTTTCAACAGGTTACTGCATATCGGAGCTTACACTGCCAAATTTCGGCCTGTAGGTTTGACATCCACTGCCTTGAAATTCTGATAACCCCCCCCCCCCCACCGAAAATAAGCCCTCCCGAATGTAGGCGCCCCAAATCTCAACCGCAAAAAGCCCTTCAATTATAAGCCCCCCCCTCCCCGAATGCAATCCCATGGGCTTATATGAAGTACGATTACGGCATGATATCCTCCGACACAAACTACCGTATTATTCTATCTACGTAAATAGCAATCTGAGCACTGTACGCACACCAACAACGGGATTATTAACCAGAACAGGGTGCCATACAAAAACAGTCAAGCAAATTACGTTGTATCAAACGAGCCTATTAAAAAGTTCGATCGTACGATCGCTGTTTTTGTCGTATTGCAGTCCTTATACTGTGCTTGTATTTCTTGGGAGCATGCAAATAGAATTTACAAGGAAGTTCAATTCCTCCACCTCTCACCCACATTCCCCCTGTTTTAGCATTTCCAGACGCAAAATCCCTCCCAAATATAAGCGGAACCATTTTTGGAGGGCAAGACTCTTCCCCCCCCCCCCCCCCCCACCCCGCGCCGTCGAAGATAAGCCCACCAAAAAAGCCCTTCGGGACAAACATAAGCCCAGGTCCTCTTATCGGAATTTTGCTGTATGTTCTTATACACGGGTTTTTACTGTGGTATAAAATTGTAGGGAAGTGTAAAAATGGAAATCGAAGGAATGTATTTGTATACCGTTAATTGTATGAAACATTCCTATTACAAAAAAAAAATATTAGGGGCAATTATTTACTGACTAATCTTAATCTTAAGTTACCCATATTACATCTAGTGGGAGAAATGTGTTGAAATATGGGACAGAGATTTTAGAAATATTGCCCAAGACAAGCAAAAATGAATTTTTTTCCCAAATTGGAAATTCGAGTTACAAGAAACGTCTTGCACAATTTCAACGAAAGTTGTTTCTCTGAAGTAGTTTGATTTGATCGCAGTGAATTACAGCAAAAAAGGTCAATGCTTGTATTACCTATTTGCGTCTCATTTCAGTCATGATCTTTGCCATAATTAGTCTTTTTATTTTGTTATTGTTCATCATGGTTCCATTTGCACCCACTTTCTTGTCAGGCGTAACAGCTAGTCAATCCAGCCAACCAGCTGTGGATCCCCAGTCCATTGCCAAGCAACAAGCTGACCTACAAGCAAAAATTTTAAGTATTTTGAATCCTGGCGGAGGAGCTAGAACAGGCAGTACCTTGAACACCAGTAGTGTAACATCTCAACAAACTGTTTTTCCAAGTCAGAATACAGGTGCTGCTACAGCACCAGCTGTTCAAACAGCAGCAAAACCAGCAACATTGAGCACTACTGTAAAACCAATATTTCCACTGTATCCAGCCCAGCAAAAACCAACTGCAACCTCGGCTGGTACTGCGGTATCAACAGCCAGAGCCGCGGTGGGTGCTACAGCAGCAAAGCCCTCCGCTACAGCAAATCAAGTTGGAAAGCCATATCAGTCGGCCTCACCGTATGGTAACACAGCTGCATCAAGTTCTTATGGTGTGGCTTCTATGGCAGGGAAACAAGCAACAGCGTATCAGACCACCAAGCCAGTAGCCACTGTGGGCTCGAACCAAGCTGCTGCATCCAAAACTGTCTACGGCTCTCAGTTAACTGCTGTCACTGCCTCTCAGGTCTACTCTGTAGGAAATCAAGGTGTACAGAGTCAAAAAACATCTGCCACTGCTGCTTCAATTCCTGTTGTTTCGAAATTCATTACTGCTGGGCAAGCCATAACAGTTGGAGGGCAGAGACCGGCTGTCAATTCCGCTCAACCTGTAGCAGCACCTACTGGTGGTCCAAGGCCTGTCTCCAGTGTGACTGGAGGCCAGATAAGAGCCCAATCGCCCGCAGGAAGAGGTCTTCTAGGAGCTGCCCCTGCAGGTGCACCTAGGGTGCCCACTTCATCTGCAGCTGTGAGGACACCATCACAGTCAGGTACTCCAGGTGTTCGTATGTTGGCACCCAGAGGTCCCTCACCAGTTGGCAGAGGCACAGTGAGGACTCCTTCCCCTGCTGGCATGCAAGGACAGACTATTCCCTCCCGAGGTGGAGCAATCTCAGTTCGTGGTGGAGGGACCCCTGTTCGTGGTGGAGTTGCTGGTGCTGGTAGAGCAGTTGGACCTGGTGCTGCTGGTCGTGGTAGTGTTGCCCCTCAGACCACTTCCTCAATGAGGGGTGGCCTTGCACATCCAGGTGTTCCCACAACAGTTACAGCATCAGCTGCTTCTGGTACTCCAGTAGCCCGTGGTGCCCCAGCCCCTCGTGGTACTCTGGGAGCTCGTGGTGCCCCAGTCTCCCGTGGTGCCCCAGTCTCCCGTGGTGCCCCAGTCTCCCGTGGTGCCCCAGTCTCCCGTGGTGCTCCAGCCCCTCGTGGTGGCCCAGCCCCCCGTGGTGGCCCAGCCCCTCGTGGTGGCCCTGCCCCTCGTGGTGGCCCTGCCCCTCGTGGTGCACCAGCTCCTCGTGGTACACCAGCTCCTCGTGGTGCTCCAGCTCCTCGTGGTGCTTCTGTTACTGGTAGTTCCCCCTACATGTCTGCTCGTGGTGGTCCTCCAACCCGAGGTGCTCCCATTCGTACAGTGACTCCAGGAGGGCTTACAAATCGTGGTGCCCCAAGGGGTAGCCCAATGATGCGTGGAGTTCCTGTAGTCCGTGGGGGTCGTGGAAATTATGGTGGACGTGGTCGATATTAGTGAAATAAAGACATCATAGATGTCAATCTTTTTATTGCAGTAATGTGCTCTTGGTATTGGACGGACACCCTTTTTTCAGATTATTGTCTTGCTGTCAGGACTGTAAAGAGTTTTGAAGCATTCCTAAAATGTCCAAAGCATGCTATTTTTTATCATATCGTTTTATTGTGATGTTACGCTCTCTTGACCATTCACTGTGAGCCTTGACAGTTGTGTGTGAAATTTTACTTGTAATTTTAAATTGCCTTTATCATTTTCTCGTGGATAGTGCTTTGGCTTTGTTACATTTCACAAAAGCATTCGCAGAATGCATTTTAGGAGAGAAAGAAAGTGTCACCATAGTGCATTGTTTTTAAGCGTTTGCTTTGTTTCCTGTAACAATTAAACTTTAAATGATGATGTTGCCAATGCTGTTTACGTGGTTCCTTTCTCGTCGGCGGTACGCAGCTCTTACAAGGTCTGCTGAGAAAACAATAGAACAAATAAGAAAACAATGGACCCTAGCTCTGAAAACAATAGAGCTGCGTGATACCAAGGTCCAATGAAATTAGAGGTTGTAAAGTGCTGCGTGGTATCGGTTCTCGTCATTTGGTGTTGCCTTAGTGTACCCTAAATGATATTTGAACGCCCACTCTTTAATACACACCCACCCTTCAAACAGACATGTCGTATCTAGCACACACACCTTTCTAAAAGAAGCACAAAATAGTCGAGTCAAATCAATCTGCCTGCACCGAACAGCGAAACGAAAGTAGTGAAAACGAAAGTTGAAACTTTGCCACGTCATTACAGGTTTGAAGACTTCGCCTTGTTTTAATACAAGTACTTACAGTAAACGTATTGACGAGGCCAGTGAAATGAACGCAAAAGACGATGGTTTTGGTTACTTTCTTTGACATCGTGATGTTTGCCACGCTTAGCTTGCCTTTATAGGGAGTGAAATGAACGCCTGTCTCTAACTCCACGTAACTAATAAACGCCCTTTTAGGACCTATAATATTGTATAAACTCGCCGGTCGTTTGAATCGATTCCCCTTACTCTCTCAAGCCCATTTAGTAAAAAAGGGCTTAATCTAGAAGGGCATCTGCTTAAGAGGTGTACTTGCAATTAGATTGTTTGCCCTTTTTTTTTCATTATTTTCACCTGCCTGGTTGTACTATTTTGTTATATTTTGAGTTGGTAACACATGCTATGCAAGGTTGTTCTAATTTTCAGTCAAAGTGAAACGATGATGTGTGGTCACTCAAATGAAAGCTCTTCACCCATGCTTTCCGGACATTTTGAAGAAACGTTCACTCAGAAATAATAATTTGCCTTCAAATGATATCCTTTAAAATTGTATCCAGATGATGGGGCATTTTCTGTTTATGAAGCAGTTGAAGTTAACCGTCTCTCCTGAGCGATGAACTAACAGAAGAAACAAAGTGCTTTCTTACAAACCTTTTATGATTTCACAACGATTAGTATATTATGATCCCTTATGAGTCCATTGTTTTTTAACACTCGACTTAGGTTTTAGGTTGGAGGGTTGTAGAGAGCGTCTGGTGATCTAAGCACACATCAAAACGAGTGCTTGTTAATCGACAAGAATTCTCAGAACTTGCGTTTATGAAGATATGAATTCTCTAGGTTGACTTCTCACTGTTAAGTCATTTGTTCGTTCCGATAGAGATTGGATCCGTTCCGAGACCAACAAAAACAGTCTCTATAAACGGACCCAATTGATCCAGCTTTGTAGCGGTGTATATTAGCTACGAAATTACATTGATAGCCAAAATATAGTTATTAAGTTGCGACAGTGAGGAAGCCTTGGAAGAAGTAACTAAGTATGAGATACAGCAAAGGCTTCCTCGTTTTGGCAAACACTGCGTACGGGTGCAAACAACCAACGCCACGTGCACATTCGGCAGATTCACGTGCAGACTTGTCATTAGTCGACTTCTTAAAGCGACGAAATTCCCAGCGACTGGATTTCACCATAAACGGAGAGTCTGTTTCACGCAGGGTTTGTACTAATACATTGAAACGGATACAGTGACTAAACTAAACGGCGACAAAAGTAACGGTAAAGAGTTGGTGCTGATCCAAGGAAATTCAACTTAAAAAGCTTCTTTTCAGTAACAGCCATTATCTACTTCAGAATTCTCTATTGAGCATGCCACAGGACTTCAAAAGCTTTGGGGGACGACAGTGTGAGAACAGATGCTGCCTTATGTAGCTCAGCGAGGGCTTCACAAAATGATTTTTGCTTGAACTTAAAAGAAAGCTAGGATGAGCTTTCAACGCCTCTCGTCCATACTTAAACCCTAACGAATTTCGGTGTAGAATCAGAATTTCCAGTGCATGCGCTGTTCGCAACGCTTGTTAGGAGTAATTTGTTATTCTGTCCGGTTTAGCTCCTCTACATTTTCCTCGTTTAGCCGTGCATTCCTTTTCAAATCTCGTTTTACGTTATTCGTACAGGTCGTGAATGGCTTCTTTGTTTCACCGTGGAGGGTTTTGTAAAAGCACTGAGCTTGTGTGCCTTCTCAACGAAGAGTTTACAACGAAAATCGGTAAACAGTGGCCCAATGGACGAATAAACATTTCTAGTGAAGTAACAAGAGTCTTGACCGTCTTACAACTATGTAACGTGAAATAAAACAATTTTCGTTTCTCTGTATTGGTGTTTTTTTATGCTGAATGTACTAATTACTGCCTTCCTGACCTTTACCTTCATTCACCCCATATGAACGTCTGTAGCGCAGCTTCCAACCCACACCAGAACTGTATAAGTGCTTCCACAACCCCTGCCTAAACTTTCTCTGACACCTTTCCCTTGAGCTTTGACATTTAACCCTTATTTGTTGCTTTGACACCCTCCTTTGTTCTCAGTCCAACACGTAGTACTGCCTTCGTAGTACCTTCGGTCGATCTTTAACCTTTCACCGACATCTCACCCAAACCTGATCGCTGTTTTAACCCCAATATGAGCTGTTTCACTTTCGTTTATACTAAATCAGTAATTTGAAAACCCAGTGTGTACTCCACCACACGCCGCCACTCTTGCTTTACTTTTTATGGGAATCTTCCTCAGTCAGGTGCAGTACGTATGCTATTCTATTGCGAGATAATGGACTTTTCTAACCACTGGAAAGGATGACGCTAGGCACAAGATCCGGAGGGTGTTGTCTTGGTGAGTTCTTTTAAGGGAGAACTTGAAGTTACTTCACGTTGTTAGGCGTGGGTGTGGGCGGAGGCGCACGTCGCCATCTCATAAAATGGAAGTTAATTGTTTTTCATTTTCGTCGTCGTCGGCCTAAGTCACTTGACTTAGTCCTCTTGGGGTCGCGCGGCCAACAGACACAACTGCACATCAGACTTTACTGAACGACAAAGGCATCGCTGTCGTAACAAGAGGCACTCGTGTCGTTCAGATCCAAATGGAAGCCTTGCCTGTTAAAGGCTGAAAAATTCGAAACAATTAGAACAGTGTTATCCACGACAGTCGACTACATATTTATGGGGAGAGTTATCACATACTTAAAATATTTTAATATCGAGAGCTTCCGTTCATCCACAGCCTTATGCTAACGAATTTAATTTCCTATTTACCGCTGCAAGTTCTCTACCGGCCACATAGGCGCTCAGTGTTCTTTTTGTTTCACTAGTTACATTAATTTGAATTAGTGCATGCGAGTATCGTGGGTATTAGAAAAACACACACAGCGCGTCATTGAGGGTCACTTTGAAAGGAGAAGTATCGTGGGCTTACCAATCGATTTCATCAGTTTTAAAAAACAATCAGTCAAATACCGGACATTCTCCTCGCGCATAATCACGATTCTGATCACGGAATTCCTTACATGTCGGAAGTGCGAATTGTCCATAACAGGTCACCGGAAACCGAGAACTACTAAGAAAAAAAAAACTTTTTTCCTTAGGAAAGGGGGGGGGGGGGGGGGGGGGTTGAGAGACTCTCCGCCGCCTGTAAATTCTTCAGAATTTCTTGTTCCTTGACGAGAAATTACTTGCTTTTTGTCGTAAACAGCCTCGATTTTCCATTGTTGTTTTCTGGTCTATTATCAGACAGGAGCATTTTTGGAGTTTTTTCTTCATTTCACAGTGCACCTCGACAAACACTAGCTTTGATATTGACATTAGTGAAAACTTAAAAATACATGTAATGCTCCAGCTCTGTTGAACGTCGATGTGCTAGTGCATTTAATATCATCACGTGTCTGGTACGAATGGACAGAGTGGAAATGAATTTGAACTTGAAGATTTGTTTCAGTCAATCAGAAGCACTGCCCGGACAGAGCGCTACGTAACAATGTGCACAACTGAAAAGGGACAAATTACATTTGAAATTTTCTGAAGTATGTCAAAACATTTGAGTATCACTTCATAACCCACCCAACACTGGAAGAGGGCTTTGTACACTCCACGTGTGTTGCTCTTATGTTCCCGGTATAAAAATGAACGATATTATGCATAAGGTTGAGCTTAACACTCGCTCTGCCAAAAGTATTGGATGCAAGCATTGCTTTGGTACGCATGCGTAGCTCTTGCACAAAGAACAGATGTTTACGTGGATGCCCGGGCCGGCGGTCTCAAAGTGACGGCAATTGAGAAATAAAAGGTCAATTACACTGTTGCTCGTCCCTAGAGCCTGCGTAAACGTTATCCAGCGGACAGGCAACAAGGAAAATGTACTTGCTCTTGCTCGAGTTGGTGCCCATGCGCATAACGTTAGTAATGGCGTCTAAGGTCTGAACTGTCGCGTCACGTGATTGTAACAGGTTGATCTCAGGTTCGAAACTATGGAGAGGAGAAAGTAATTTAAAAACATAGGCACGCAGTGCGTGCAGAACCGGTAACTTCTTTTTTTGGCCTTGTCGCAAATGTGCACAACTACTTATGTGTTCGTATGCAACTGAGCAGAAACTTATCCGACGAAAATACACCGCAACTCTGCAAAGCGCATTATGTCTTCACAAGGTTCAAATCTCATGCACAGGGCATTCAAAATGGCGACTGGAAGGATTTTCTGACTTCTTGGGGAACATGTGACTTCATTATCGCCGTTAGTTCCCAGTGTTCTCGGATCCGGATGTCAGTCTTGCGTGTGTGGCTGATTCCTGTCCGACGGTAATAAAACTAGCGGATCCGTTCGGATAGTTCGCAGTTGTTTTTTAGATGTTACTACTATTTTGTCTCTGCTGTCTTTGTTCTTCAGTGGATATCAGTGTTGTCAGGAGCAGGATTTGGTTGCGTGATAGAGAGCGTCACCATTAAGTGGGTAACAGGCAGCTCAAAATTAAAGAATAACGCGGAAACCACGAAAACGTAGCCCGGCATTTGAAAAGAAATATGCTATCCTAAGTCTGGGAAATCTTTTTTTTTTTCGTAATAACAGACTGAATGTAGAAGAGTACTTACATAATTAAAGAGAAACAGACGTTGGGATAGTTTTTGCGTGTATATAAGTTGTTTGAGTTATTTAAAAACTTGTGATTGACAAAATTTTACTTTCGTGTCAGAAATCATGCCAACATTACGCCTATGTAAACATTCTACTAATTGAATTCTGAAAATCAAATTTAAATAGCTTTCGTGTCAGGAAAACCTCACGAATATGATCGTTCTAATGCTAAAAGGCTAAGTGAGAGAAAACAAAACATTGTTGCAGCTTAATGACAAGGATTTCAAGAATCTTTCTTGTGATCATCAAAGAACAAACATCATTTGGGAAGTTCAGAATAACGAGTAAATCGTCAGATCAATGTCATAACCACGAATACATTCAACTGTGGGAACTACGAAACTAAACGGCGGACATGCATGAAATACAGAAACCAAGAAAACTTCAATAACGGTCGATTCTGGAGAGCTCAATAACGGGAAAGAGTCAGGACTCTTCTGGCAATGATGCATGGAATATTTTTAAAATTTATTGAATACGCACGTACGGGGAAAATCCTGGCTGGCCGATAATTCCGAGCAACATACACTATATATCAGCTCAAAGTAAACCACATAAAACTCAAACTGAAAGCTGTCAATAAAGTCCTTGAACTCTGTACGGTGTGTGTGATTTTTTTTGATAGTTTATAACTTAAACCCGTACCAAATGCAAACGTACACAATCGCCTTTCGTGGGCTTCAATAATTATGACCAATTATCTCCCCCACACAACTTATGCATAAAGAAATGTTTGCACTTGTAGATCAGAAACATCAACACACAAAGACTTCTTTGCAATCTTTTCGACAGCAACTAAACTTAACAACCAATTTCTTTCCTCGTCCAGCTGTTCCTAACCCGCTGGCGAACGCCAACCTAAACTGAAGACCAGCGAGTCCTACCATGCTCCTGAGTAAACTTTTCCTTCCGACTCCTTCCTGCGTTGTCTTTGCAAATCGAGGATCCAAACACGAGGATCCAAACACTCCGATTAATTCTTCATCCATAGAGTCTGCGCAAAACTTGTCAAAACTTGTCTATTACACCTCGAAGGATTCTACTTTCAATGGCTTTTGTGGGCTTGTTGCCAAAAAGTTAACACACTAACACGACTCTTTACGCCAGGACAGCCCCAATAGTTCTCAGTTGCTATAGCAACTGCGAACTAATAATTTGCAAGAGTACAATAATGACTTCGTACAAAGCTGTAAAATGAATCTTATCATAAAAAGTCTCGGGGCCATCTTCAGAAAACCTCTCTCCTCCTCAGAGGCTCCTTCAGTGGGGGAAGGCGAAAAACACGAAAAATGAAAAATAGGGGGAGCGCGGGGGACGACGGGAAAGGCGAAGCGGCGCCTTTCCTTTTCCCTTCCCAGTGTTCCCCGCGCGCTTTCGTTTCGATTCTCTCCAAGCTCCGCGCGCTTACTTTTCATCTCTCCCCAATTCCCAGCCCGTACGAAAAAATAAGAGGCCTCTGCGGAGGAGAGAGTCAGAAAACTCAAAGCTCGGTCTCGCATTCCAAAAATTGAAAAGGTCTCGGGCTCGCACAAGAAAACGATCGTCTTACAGTCTCGCAAAGTCTCGAACCATTCAACACCCCTAACAATTCCGCTTAGAATTTAAATAACTTTTATTAACCTTGTGTCAAAACCCCAAAACCTGCTGACAGCTTGCTTCCCAGTCTCAGTAAACATTTGTCTCTTATCCGAATTGACTCGGAGAAAACTGCTTGGAAATCAAAATGATGTTTAAAAAACTAATGATTCGGCTTGGAAATTAAAAAGGAAAACGGAGACAAACTGCACATGCATGGGAATTCACGAACTTTATAATCGAGTTCTTTGTCTTGTCTTGTTCCGGAAATTTGTATCACTTGGGCAAGTACACGTAGCACTGCAACACGAAAAGGAAAACCCTGCCAAACCTCAGTTCATCCACATAAACAGCGTATTCGAAGCAAAATAAAGTAGGTCCTAGTTGATCGAGATCTAATCCAAACACTTCACAGTGCGGGTGGTGTACTCCCTTATATACACGTACCGCTGATAGTACAAGGCTCTTAGATTCCCCGTGGCACACCCTCTCCACCCCCTCCCCCCCCCAAAAAAAAACCCAAAGTGTACTCACAGGTATGAGAGAGACATAGTCGAAATTTAGCCTCTAACAACCCGTTGTGACAACCGGTTGAAAAAAATGAAAGGGGCTATGAAAAGAGACTCGAAAAAGCGCCACCCAGCTTTTCTACTGTTGACGTATTACAGTGTGGCCATAATTAGAAGCTAGTTAATAGGAATCGAGGCATATGTGTTATTTTCGTAGTAACAAAGGGAAGAGCTTTACATGTAATTCCGGCTGCATTGTTAAGTTCTGTTAAATTGAGAATTACCGAGGATTCTTGTAAACCCATGCAATAACAGATAAGCGTAATTCGTCGGTTTCTGTATTCACCGTTACTGTCCTCTTGTTTGGAAGAGAGAATAAATGGGGTTTACTCTACCCCAGGGAATCAGAGCTTGAAACCCTAAGTCTTCTTTGACAAAAGTTCATATTTCAGCCTTAAAAGTAGCCTGCAGAGCAGGCGTATTTTGCTGGGCGAGCGGAGCGGAGCGATAAATAATCCGATATGCCGCCATCTTGAATAATAAAACTGACAGAGGGTTGGGGCGAGGCAAAAAATTATTCCAAGGGAGAGGACGATGGGTTTAAGTCCATTTTCTACTTGCTTTCAAAATGGCGGCCTAAGCGATCGTTAAACAAGCGTTCATTTCGTAAAAAACGCCTGCTCTGCAGGCTACCTTAAAAGGCCAAACCGGCAGACATCTAAGCCTATCTTAAAAAGACAACATTCAAGCCCAAAATGACAGAAACCTTTAACCTATCGCAAAACTGAACCGTACCCTTTCGGGGCCGCATTTTTAAATGTATCGACCCTCTTACAAGAATGTAGTTTTCCACGTAATGTGCGCTTTTCTTCCCTCTCTTTTGTTAACACTCCAATGGTTAAGTCCTTGACATAAGGCGAACGTGCTTTTTCTTACCCTGCACCTGCACTATGGAGCTCTGTTCCGAACACTTGAAATATGCTGCTTCCTTGGAATCCTTTATAACTGCCCAAGAAATATGATTCATTATTATTATTATTATTATTATTATTATTATTATTATTATTATTTTGATTATTATTATTTTGATTATTATTATGATTGTTATTATGATTATTATTATTTATGTTGATGATGATGGTGATTAATTCCTTCCTCTTTAAATCCTACCAGGATAAATTTCGTGGAGAGTCTGGGAAAGAATTACTCAAGCCGATCTGTTCAAGTACTTCAACTTAAAAAATGTTCGGACCTTTTCCTTTAGGACACAAAACTTTGGACAATGAACTTTTGGACGTTTTAGTGAGCAAATTTCGCACGATTTTCTTAGTCGCTGAAAGTACTTTTATACACTCTCTTTATTTGTAGAAGAACTAACAACTGATAACATAGGCCCGCAATGCGTGCAGAACCGACGAAGTGTTGGTTCGTCTCGAAAAGAAAGCAAGCCAGGCGTGCGTGATTGCACGTTCGATAACATTTAAGCGTCTAACAGCAAGTTGCAGCAAAAGTGCGGTAACTCTGTACGTCTCATGAAAAGAACAAGTAGTCCTGAGGGCTGCATAACCGTGCCATCTGGCTCCCGTGCTGGTGTGGTAGTTGTAAACAAAGTCTTCTCTTAGACTTTTCGAATTACAGCAACCAACGCTGAAATTTGACCAACTGAAAAGGTGACCAATGCCCTGGAAAGGAGGTCGACTGAATTATTCACCCTCTCCTCACCAAACATAGCCCCACAGACTATGCTCATAACCTCATTCTTCACTCAAGGTCATTTTTCGCTGTCTTTTGGTCGGTCTTCCTCAAAACCATGAACAAACAAGACGCATATCTGCGTGAACTTGGGCGTTTTTCCTGGCATATCGAGCTGTAAACGCCAGGAAATGGACATAGTGAAGTCTTAGGTGTCTTTTGATGATTGCTGTATATTGCGGGTGTGAATTTTACTCGCTGTCGGTTTTATTTAGGCTGTTCTGTGTTCTGCGTATCTTTTGGTAATGCAATGAAGGTTCTGACAGTTAACTGCGAACGTTCAAGCTATATGATAGCATTTGTGTCCATCTATCTGGCCAACAGGATTTTTGAAATATAGTTCAAGTATAGCTTACTGAAATGAACTCAGATTCTTAAATGTCACTGTTTCTTCTATGGGTTAACACTATGATTTGGGAGTTTTTTTTAGAAAAGAAGTAACTTTAATTTTGTGGACATTTAGAAAATGCGTAGTTTCTCAAATTATCCATTCCTCACCCATGGAAGGGATTTTTTCTAATCCCCCCACTCTAGAAAATACATCTCCTTTACGTTATTTGCCTTTGAGACCCCTGCCACCCTCAGGAATTTCCAATGCATTCTGTGGGGAATATTGACATATTCTGGAACCAGACAATGTTTTATCAATTTTTGGGGGTTAAAAGGGAAACTATAGCTAAGTTTGGAGGGATATCTTTTGTTAGCCTCATTCCTCCCTTACAAATGGTATTGTTTATTTTGTTTTCAAAAAGGGAACTTTGATTGAAATTGGTGTTTCGTGGGAATTTCTGTTTGTCAGTATGTTAAAGGAGTACTTCAAGCTTTTTGAATGAAGAACAATGTTTATTGAACAAATAATTACCAATAAATTCTGATCTATGTTTCTTTTGGATGTAAAAAAAAATTATTATATTTTCAAACAATATGATAATAAGTGTGATTGTAGTATTTTTAAGTTTTCTTTGAAATTTATAAAGAATTCTTACTTTTCATTAAGTAGCAACTGAAACTAAAGGTAAGCAAAGAATTGAACACTTATTCAATGTAAAAGAACTAATTTGTCTGATGTTACATCTCAACGTGACCGCTGGTAACTTTGTCACGCAATTCATGACCTCAAATCAGAAAGAACTCAACAGATGCTATCAATAATGACAATTGTAAAAATGTAACAACTGTAAATGATAAGACTAAAAAAACTAATTTCTCTGAAGTTACAACTCTACGCGACCGCTGGTAACTTTGTGACGCAATTCATGACCTCAAATCAGAAAGAATTCGATAGATGCCGTCAATAATGACAACTGTAAAAATGTAACAACTGTAAACGCTAAGACTAAAAAAACTAATTTGTCTGAAGTTTAATACATCTCAACGCAACCGCTGGTAACTTTGTCACGCAATTCATGACCTCAAATCAGAAAGAACTCAATAGATGCTGTCAATAATGACAACTGTAAAAATGTAACAACTGTCATGCTAAGACTAAAAAAACTAATTTCTCTGAAGTTACAATTCTACGCGACCGCTGGTAACTTTGTCACGCAATTCATGACCTCAAATCAGAAAGAATTCAATAGATGCCGTCAATAATGACAACTGTAAAAATGTAACAACTGTAACGTTAAGACTGAAAAAACTAATTTGTCTGAAGTTAGAACTGAACGTGACCGCTGGCAATTTTGTGACCTCAAATCAGAAAGAATTCAATAGATGCTGTCAATAATAACTACTGTTAATATAACAACTGTAAACGCTAGTCGCACCGTTTAAGTTCTTACTTGCCAATGTTTATTTGGTTTGTAATGCCGCTTATGCGTGTTCCACGTTTGAAATAACGAGACTGTCAACATCGTATGTGACGGAAATGTTCTCAACAAACAGAAGTTCTTCCCCAATGGCACTTTTGTCCATTGACGACACAACGTGTTTTAAAATCGATGCAAGTATTTCATCACTCATATGAAGCGACAGCTCCTTCTCCGTGGTTTCTACCGTTACTGTGAGGAAAAGTCCCACTTGGCACTTATCTGCCTTCATCATTCCACATTTGTGGCACTTTGCAATCCGCGCGCAAGTAGTTTGCGGGATTTTCTTCTTGCATTTTGGACATCTTTGAAATTTTTCACACTTTGTGATGGTGGAGAACTCTTTGATGACCACGGTATCCTTCGCTTGTTTTCTGGTTTGCGAGATTTCAATTTTATCGATTTCTTCATCCTTGATTTCTTTAATTTGTGTCTTCACTGTTGTTGATAGTTTCTTTCTTTTGGCCCAGGTACGCACTTGTACAGAAGTTATTTCATACGAGTGTCCTTCGATAACACTGTGTATGTGGTTTTCCCATAGATCAATGGGCATTGTTGCAGTTTGGTCTACGATTGTCGCTGTTGCCAAATTGAGCTGGTTTTTGCTAACTTTGGTCAGTTCTGTGAGATTTGCAATCTTTCCACGAACGGCTTCTTTGTCCCACTCGTTCTTGCTGTTGAGAACCTCCAGGACGGACGACGGCTCTTCTTCTGCTGTTTTGATTTCCGAATACTGGAACGCGTATTCGGATGGTTGTGGGACCGAGACGAATGTCATGTCGTTGACCACAATTTTCTCTCGGTTTTCAGTAAACGTGAAATCCGTAAGCTTAATCGGTGTCCGATTTGTCTGGCTTTGAGAAAACAACTGCCGTTTGTGTTTTGAATAAATGAGAGCTTCCTTCGTGTCGGTTGCTGAGGTTTGCAGCGTAAAACTCGCGTAGTCCATAGTGTTCTTCTTGTTCCTCTTCTCGGGAGAAAGGTGATGGACATAACCTATAATGCTACTGGTAGCTGGTCGTTTTAAGCTGTTGTTAGGTGTCCTTGAAGCCATTTTCTGCTGAAAACTTAAGACTCTAACGGGAATGCAGTGTAATAAGCAGGGACGGTCGCAGGGAGGGACGCATTTAAGGGACGCATGCGTCTTAAAGGCCCAGACGGCGATTTGTGACTGAACGCAAAAAACAAAAGGCAATTTTAACCTTGGGCTCCCTTTGGGATACGCCCAAGTAAAAAAGCCGTCACAACTGTCAAAACAGATGCATTTCAATAAATGGGCGATAAATTTCCCAATAAAGTAACCACTTCCTTACGATTGATCAGTATGGGCACCGTAACAGCCCAAAAGAATTAAACTCCTCCCCATGCCTGGGAACCACGCTTTGTGCACAGTTCCCTTTAATCATGTCAAGGGCTCCTTTGCCAACTCGTGAATGCAAATACGAAATAAATCATTGCTATGCCCTATCGTACAGGTTACAAGAAAGCGCATTATAGGCATTTAGCAGTCGTTTTCACCCACTCCACCCTCGATAAGTAATTTTACTTGGCTCAACGTGCTAACCGGTGTGATGAAAATTGTGACATCTGATGACTCAGCTCATCTCTCTAATCGCTTTGAATATTGAATTTTGTTGAATTAAACAAAATTTAAATGTCGATATAAATTTGTCCACAACTGAACATGCTTTTACCGAGAGTTTTGAGCAGTGTATTTATATACTGTTGTGAATATGGCACTATAAAAACATGATTATCGACAAAGGCAAACCTCAACGTGCTAACCGGTGTGACGAAAATTGTGACAGTTTTTTGCCTTTTGCGTTACCGATTGACGTAATGTTTGAAAGCTGATGACTCAGCTCATTTGTCTTATCGCTTTGAATATTTTGTTGAATTAAACTAAACATTTAAGTGTCGATATAAATTTGTCCACAACTGAACATGCTTTTACCGAGAGTTGTGAGCCATGTATTTATGTACTGTTGTGAATATGGCACTATAAAACATGATTATCGATGACGACAAGCACATCGTTAAATCCGGTTTGCTCTTCCGGAGTCAGCAAGTTGTCTCGGACTCTAAAATCGAACAAATTGGTTCAAAATCAAAAGTAAAGCAAAAAAAAAATTAAAAAGAGTAACTGGTGTATCCTTCTGTGCCACTTATACTATCCAAGAAGATCCATCCTTGTGGAGTAATTCATTTCCCACCTGCGAATAACCTTTCTTGACGTTGGCAGCTAGATACTTTCCAAGTATTAAACATAACCACGACAACATACACCAGAATTTTCCTCTCGTAACATTTACTGAGAATTAACGATTCTTTCCTTAGGATGTCTCAGCAACACTTTGGTCCTACCAGCATCAACAGTGCCACTGGACTTCACCTCCTGTTATTATCAGCCCTCCTTCTTTTCTTTCACTAGTATTTGAGAGATATTTCAGTATTTCCTTTCGTGACAGACAAGGGTCCGGCCAAAACCTAAAACCGTTCGGCGGACGTCTGCTTCTATACCTACGTTACCTTCTTGTGGACCCTTGCCCTATCGTGCTTGGGTGTGTATACTTATCGATGTCTGTGTACAGCTTCTTCTCCATATGTTTAAAGGTCAACACAAAACTATACCACAATACAATCGAAGCAAATCTTCCACCAAACCTCTTGACCTGCCAACGGTCCGCTCTTGTTCTCACGTCAACCCATCCCATCGGCCATAGCGAAATACACACCTTATGAGGCTTACACAACGTAATTTGACCACCGCCTACACCAATCCACCGTCTTCACGACTACACTATCCGACTTCGTCGGTAAACAAATAACAACTGGTACTACAAAAAGCAATCACTTTAAGCCTGGAAAAGGAGCGATTTCTTTTTCTTAAATTTGTCTAGCAATTTAACAGAAGAGAACGAAGGACACCCAAATAAGTCGGTGGCGCTGAAGGTTAAGATGCTAATTTGTAATTTCAGTCGTTTTATTGATGTGGTGTGCAACGTTAACGTATTCCCAATGTATCAAGCCTTTGTTAGAAAAGTTCGTATTGTCTGAACCTCAACCTCATCATGCTACTGTCAACTAACAAATTGTTCTCCAGTGGCAGCTTGAATTTGTCCCCCCCCCCCCCCTCCCTTCCACCATCTGAACCTTTAAGGGATTCAGTAATGTTTACTTAGTGTGCAGTCGGTATTTTATAAACAATCTTTGCACCAATTTGCAGGGGGCGGAAGATGCTTGAGCACAAACGGATAAAATGAACGGAGACGGAGGGATCATCCGACGTTTCTTTGCGATGACACACGACGGGAAAGATAGTCGATATCTGGAGCCAAAGGAAAACGGTAGGAACCTTCAGATCTCTTATTTATGAGCTTTTTTTTTGGTTGGAAGACGATGAGTGGTGTTCAGTGAAGTTTGTTCGCCATAAAACTTTCCACCCATCACTGTTACAATATTGAATTCATTTGTTTGTAGCCTGAGAAAACAGCCGACGTTTCGCAAGGTCTCCACTTGAACCCTCGCAAAACGACGTCTGAGTAACGAGCGCAGAAATTCCATACTGATGACGTGCACTACTCAGATCTTGGTAGTGCTTCTGATTGGTTGTGCCGCGAGGGGATTTTCTCTCAACCAATCAGAAGCACTACTAAGATCTGGGTAGTGCACGTCATCAGTATGGAATTTCTGCGCTCGTTACTCAGACGTCGTTTTGTGAGGGCTCCAGTGGCGACCTCGCGAAACGTCGGCTGTTTTCTCAGGCTAGTTTGGTTGGTGCGTGAACACCTGCGCGTGAAGGAAACCCAGTTCACAAAATTCAACGACATTTAACGTCGTACAACAGGGTAACCAAACTCGTCCAAACGTTAGTTCAACAATGTTGAACGATGTTGAAATCGTTTGGCCTACTCGTTCAACATCGTAAAACGAAGTTGTATTCAACAGTGGATGCTGTTGAATCCCTTTTCCCGAGGCTTTAGAATAAACAAGGTGGTTCTAAGTTCTCATTCCTTGAGTGAAATCCTAAAGTGCAACCACTGAATAAGCTTTTGAACACTGAGCATTCTCATGATGCCTGACGAGAACCAACGATTATCTCATTTATATACAGTATTTTCCGTTTCAACAGATGCTTAGCACTTCAGTGCTGATAGCACAGGCTGCCCAAGCACACGACAGGATCATCGCAAGTTCCCTTATCGTGCAGCGTAACACGTGTTTTCAAAGGACGGAAACGGAAACAAGAGATGACATTTCGCCCTTGGTTATTAGTTAAAACGCGTATCTGATGAACATTCCAGATCAAAAGATGCCTCGTTGCTGGAAAGGAGCATAAGAGAGTGGTTTTCAATGACTGTCAAATCTAATACCGTTTGCATGTTTCCTCGTTTTTTGTCTCCAAGGTTGCTCCGTCGCCAGTTGAGATAGGCACGGAGCATTCTGGTGTCTCAGGCGAAACCACATCGGCTCCTTCGTTAGCTAGTCCGAGTTTCTTTGGAGCTAGTTTCATTTGACGCAGTCACCTCTCTATAGGGATCTTTCGTCGAACATGATTCATCAGTCTGATAACGTTGTGTGTAGTGTTGGGTATAATGTTGTGTACACGATTCATCAGTCTGATGATGTTGTGTGTAACTGATATCATAATTATCATATCCTCCGTAGTAATAACTGTTCCAATCCGTCACCGAAGCTGAATCTAAATTTTCAGTGCTGCTGTAGTTGGCATACTGAGTTAGTTGATTAACTGTATCTGTTGTTTTACTGCTCTCTGGTTGCTCGCATTGGAGTGATTCGCCTCTCTTGAGGGCTTCGTCTAATCTCGTGCAGTCCGTGTAGACATTCTGAAGAACCTCGGCCTAAAAGAAGACAGCAAACCCAAAACACTTAGGGCAGCTACATTTGTAGTATACACACTGCTTGTTGAATTTACGTACACGCGGTTTCCATTCATTCCCATCCCGTCAGGGTCGGGTGATGTTGAACTTCTTTGAGTTAGAGGTATTTCTGGGGTTCCATCGGACGTAATACAAATTAATGTGCGTGTGTATTGCAAATGAATCCGCCCTTCCGTCATGTCCTTCGTAACGTGATGTAATTTATATATTTATTGACTGCCGAGGGGTCGGTTACTAAACTTAAACGCTTGAGCGAACGTAATGATAATGAACTCGACTGCGCTAAGCGTCTGGGGTGAGTTGCATAAAACCTAACGCCGGGCGTAACTGCTAACGTCAGACGTTAAATTAGTGACTTTGTCTGGAGTGAAAGTCTGATGTTAGAAGTTACGCCGGACGTTAAGTTTTGTGCAACTCGCCCCTGAGGTTTTCAGTTTGTCCTTAGTTACGGTTTTGTTTTAGTAGCTGGCCCCAGGAAGCGTAGATTACAGCAGTTTCTTTCACCCTGATGAATCGTCAAGCGTGAAAAAAATGAGTCTTCTTAATGTTCAGGATGGTGGTACTTAGTATACCCTGGCAAATAGCAGGTCAATTTTTATTATGTGAACATGGCGGAAGACTTGCTGTTTGCCATTTCATTTGATCCGCTGTTTCGCAGGGTCATATCACGCCGCCATTTTGAATACAGAGAAGACCCTGGGGAGAGGTCGACGATTCTCCTACTCGCGCGTGTCTCGCCTCTCACAGGCAAGAAAAGTTTAAAACATTTAGACGCCAAATGTTCCGTAAAAATAATAAAACACGTTTAAAACGAGTAGTTTAGAGTAGTTTGCTTTGCTGGCCTGATAGGGGCAGAAAACCCACCGATACCAATGGAAAGGGCACCTTGCAAAACCTGTGAATTCGAGCATTTTGGGTAGAGGCGGAGATATCGATTGGCCCATTTCGAGATTTGTACAGACGTTTGCATGACAGGAGTGATTTGTTACCGGGTAGGGAAGAAATCTCTACTGCCTCTGCATAGGCAAGAAACAACGCTAAAATCAAGAGCGTTTGCTAACTTTAAGGTACCCTTTCCAGCGTCATTGACTGTTTTTCTGTGCGAGGGCCGGACTGTGAAAAATGTAGAGTAAACTAAAGTGGTCCGAGGTGGTACCGTTAAAACAGGCAACCTTTGAAATACGTCTTCAGAATCGAGCAATTTCTGCCAATATTGGTCGGAATGTTGTGCCTTGCTATATTTAAAAAGTTCGCGGAGCTGGAAAAAATGAACTGCGAGAGACCCTTGTGCTTCTTTCAATGTTACTTTAGCCCGGTCATTCCCAAGAAGACCTCACCTCAAAGTATGGAGAAAATTTCACACCGAACAGCATCATTGGAAATGGCTGCCAAGCAGCCTTCATTTGAATGGTGACACGCTACGATTTCATGCACAGACACTGAAGCTAGAATTACCTTGTTTTTTAGCTTGGCACAAAATACCGCAGAAAAGAGGTCAGACTAATTTTTACAGCAACTACGAGATAATGTAGCGGAGTTCGACACATTCCTGTGGTTATTTTCGCAGTCGGGTTGATTCGCTGATGCCGCGAGATTTTCGGTATTCCCAAGAGAGGAACTGCGCTGTATCATCGGGCTATGTCGGGGGCACTTTCTTTATTTTTAGACGCTGATGTATCAGATAACTAGGGGGCCTGAGGGTCCCTGCCGTTTAGAGTGATATCCTGTGCCGTTGATCAGTAATATGCACTTGTTGACTGAGTGGGAGGACCAGACGGGAAAATGGCATACGTACCGAGCGAAGCGAAAATGGCAACGAGGTCATGGCATACGTACCGAGCGAAGCGAGGTCCGTGCGCCATGACCGAGGTCCAAATATTTCCCGTCTTCCCCAACCATTTCAATCAAGTTCTTCCCTTGTGTACATAATATCGGTTGAGACTGATTGTGGGTCGTTTTCATCGAAACTCCCATCGATATCGTCCTTTTGGTGGTCTTAAAGCAATTCCTCAATGAGCAAGGTACTTAGAGAAAAACTTGGCAAGTTTAACCCCCCCCCCCCTCCCGCACCAAAAAAAAAAAAGAAAAGAAAAACTCGATGAAATTTTTCCTTTAAGAAACCTGACAGGATGTGGACACTCGTGACCTTGACTCGTACCTGTTCAATTTGCTCCTTGGTCAATGGACCACATTCCACAGCGTACTGATTGTCTGTATTTGGATAAGGCCCCGTTACCTGAGCGCCTGGAGGATTACTGGGTCGCAAAAGAGCCTTCTGAAGTAAACCTCGCTCTGATGCAGCCTTGAGCACTTTTTCTTTAGCTCTAAGAAGCTCCTGGATGAAAGAAACATTAACCAAAACGTTATCCATTTAAAAAAGCCTTTAATATTGAACCTAATGGGGCGATTATTTATTGTAATTAAAGAAAGTGCAAATTAAGGACTAGTGGTCTAAAGACGTATATTGAGATCTTCCGCCTTTTCCCTCCAATAGTCCTTTGTCGCAGTCCTTCTCTGTTTTGTCGCTTCATTTCTAGCTTTTCGCCTAAGCTCCCAGTTTTCTTGTGTTTTGTTTTTTTAGATGTCCGACGGCACATCGGACGATTGTTTGATGAAGTCGATGACCAGGCGCAAGCCTGGAATTTACTAATGAAAGATTTACTGGATGAATTAACACCTGTTAAAAGGATGAGAGTTCGGGACAAGGACGTTGCATACATGACTTCTGAAAGAAAAGAAAACTGGGAGCTTCGGCGAAAAGCTAGAAATGAAGCGACAAAACAGAGAAGGACTGCGATAAAGGACTATTGGAGGAAAAGGCGGAAGCTCTCAAGACTAAACCAAGAGATTTTTTCAAAAATTTTAAGCCCTTTCTAAGTACAAAGGATTGCTCGAGAAATGTGGAGATTCAGGTAAATGTTAATGGCAATTTTGTTAAAGATCAAAAACAAGTGGCCGAAGTTCTGGTTTCCTATTTTGCGACAATAGCCGGCCGACGCGATCGGTGGAAACAGTGCCCAGCTTAAATCAACGGACGATTTTAAAGACCATCCCAGTATTAGGAGAATTAAACAAGAAAGGGAGAACTGGACACAGACCCCTGATGTGAAACCTATT
>OZ034969.1:23419668-23466668 GCA_964030785.1 Siderastrea siderea
ACGCAAGGGCAAGTCCTAGCTGTTTTAGAGTCCCTTAACACTAACACGGCTACTGGCTGTGATGGCATCCCCGCAAAAGTCATGAAAATCGGAGCTGATGAACAACCACATCTCAACCACTTACTACTCTCTTTAATTCATGCATACATAACAGTGTATGGCCAAGTGACTGGAAGAACGGGAAATGGACTCCTGTTTACAAAAAGGATGATAAGTATTCTAAGGAAAACTACCGGCCGATAACTGTTCTACCCCGTGTAGACAAAGTATTTGAGCAGCTAGTAGGCACGCAAGTCACTGCCGGCTTTGACGGTCAAATGTATGAACACTCATCTGCTTATCGGAAAGCACACAATTGTGAAACAACCCTGATTAACTTAGTGGAAGGATGGAGAAAGGCGAGGGACAATAAACTAGTTGTGAGCATTCTGTCCACCGATATGTCAAAGGCTTTTGACTCACTACAGAGAGTCATAGAGAGATTAGAGCAGTTAAACGACTACTTTGGATCTCTGTGTACCGACGACAGCTATATCGAGCCACTCCCTGTAACTATTGATGATAGTGTACAAGTACCGGAAATCAGTGAATTGCAAGTCTGGCAGTCTTAGAAGTTAAAAGTTAAAACGGACTGCCGTCGGTCCCGATAACATCCCTTTTTGGATCTGGAAGGACCTCGCTGACATTTTCACCCCTGTCGTCACAAAGGTGTGGAACCTCTGCCTCCTCACCCAGTCCTGGCCTCGATCATGGAAAAGAGCGAATGTTTATCCACTCCCTAAAGTTGAACTTCCTATAGAAGACAAAGACTATCGAGGAATTAGCATAACACCTGTCATAGCGCGTGCGTTTGAAAAGGCAATTTACAGGAACCATGCGGAAGATATCGTGGAACAGAATCTCAGCTCAAGCCAATTCGCATATAGGGACGGAGGAAATTGTACAGACGCTTTGCTAGCTATTCAGCACACTGTATACAGCTACTTAGATCAACCTGACTGCAAAGCTGTGCGTCTTTTTACTATGGATTTCAGTAAGGCTTTTGACTCTGTCAAACACTCCTTACTACATGAAAAACTGAAAAACCTTCCACTGAACCCCTATGTTATCAATCTCTATCTGGATTTTGTAAAACACAGGCAACAAAGAGTCGTCCAAAATACATTTTCAGGGCTTTGGAAAGAGGTCCATCAAGGCACTACTCAGGGTAGTGTCAGCGGCCCCTACCTATTTAATATTTTTCTAAATGACCTCGAGATTAAAAATGGCTCTACAACTTGTTTGTATAAATATGCGGACGACTCCACCATTATTGCACCGGTGTGGAGGGATATAGACTGTTCAAACGAGTTAGTAATGCAGTTCTTAGAATGGTCAAAAAACAACTGTATGACCTGTAATCCTAGTAAATGTAAAGAACTTGCCTTTGTGAAAAAAGGCAATGCACAAATCTTTGAGAGAGTAGCTGGAATACCTCAGGTTAAGGAACTTGTTCTGCTGGGTGTTACTTTCCAGTCTGACACCCGATTTAACACTCATGTAAAGAACAAACTCACAAAAGCAAACAAGTCTCTCCATGTGCTCAGGACGCTTAGAAGAGAGGGGTACAATCAATCGGAAATTGACTACCTTTTCAATTCTATTGTACTACCAAATATCTCATACGGGCTTGCGGTGTACGGAGCCGCTGAAGCTGAACTAACAACGATCCAGTGTTTTTTGGATAGGTGTAAGAAGCGTAGGTACATCTCACATAGCATAGATATCCAAGATCTTTTAGAAAAACAAGGTAAGAAAATATGCACTAAAGTTATGGGCTTAGAGGGTCACCCGCTGTATAACATGTTGCCGGAGGTTAAGAACACCAAATACCAGCTTAGAAGAAAGTCGGCCGTGAAACCTAAAATAAACACGAAGCGCTTCATGAGCTCTTTTATTAACCGCCTTACTTTTAAATACAAATTAGCTGATTTATTTCATTAGAATAATAGTCTTAGTTCATGTAATGTAGCTTGCTTTTTACCATCAATTTTTGTAACATAGGATATGTGTTTTTATCTTATGAAATAAAGACTTATTATTATTATTATTATTATTATTATTATTATTATTATTATTATTACATCCGGCATTGCTGCTGAGCAAGCTCAGAGCGTATGGTTTTCAAGACAGAGCTGTACAACTTCTAAATAGCTATCTGTGTGACCGGAAATACCGTGTGAAATAAGGAAGCCATGTAAGCTCATGCAGGACGGTGAACCATGGTTGTCCCCAAGGTTCCGCCCTAGGCCCGCTCTTATGGAATATCTTCCAGAACGACTTGTCTTACTGTATAACGACAAACTTATCAATGTATGCAGATGATCACCAAATCTACCATACCGGACAAGACCAATCTAGTGTTACTTCCAAGCTCAGGGATAGTGCGCGCACAGCTACCAAGTGGTACGACTCTAATCTTCTCGAGGGGAACCTCAAGAAATATCAAACTATGTACATTGGTTACAAGCAGGACAATAACAGTGCAGTGCATGCAATTTGTGTGAACAATGAAATTAAAACAGTAGACAATCTCAAGCTCTTAGGTGTTATAATAGATTCCAAACTTAACTTTACTGATCACATAAGTTCAATTTGTAAGAAGGCAAGTCAAAGAATCGGCGTTCTCATGAGACTTAGATACTTAATTCCAACAAAGGCTAAGCTAGTACTATTTAAATCAGCGGTCTTACCGTACCTTACGTATTGTCATTTAGTCTGGCATTTTTGTAAATCAAGTGATGCGCGAAAATTAGAAAGACTACAAGAAAGAGGACTGAGGGCGATGTACAGAGACAAGTATGCAAATTATTCAAAATTACTAAAGAGGGCTGAGCTGCCAACGCTGATGAGTAGGCGTTTGCAGGATATATGCATCCTTATGTACAAAGTGAAGCACAAACTACGTCCAACTTACATCAGTAATATCTTTAATGATCATAATTCTTCCTACTTTTTAAGACAATCAGACTTCTCCATTCCTAGTTAAAATACTGTGACATATGGTAAGAATTCTTTGCGTTATCTTGGGCCTAGGTTATGGGCAAAATTATCTGCAGATGTTAGATCGGCAAAAAATCTAAACACTTTTAAAAATAAGATTCGTAGACGTGGTGTACGTTCACTGGTTAATGATGGATGCAAGGGCTGCTCCCTCTGCGCATCATAACTGTATGATTTTATCACTTTTTACATCAACTTTTTAGTGATTACTATTCGATTATTATTCCACTATTATTCGATTATCAGATTAGAATTAGCAACTACTAGTTTATTAGATTAGTATTAGTTTCTATAATAGTTCTATTACATTTTTGTTTCTATCTTAAGTTTTGTATTTTGTTATTTTGTGTCCCCTAATTTGTATGGGATTATCCCAAGCTACATGGTTTGACACGTAAATAAAGTTTCTTACTTACTTTACTTACTTACTTTCACTCTGTGTTAAAAGAAGGGGAATTATTCATGTTGCGAAAACTAGCTACAAATAAAATTGGGAAAACATACGAATACGAGTACAATTCGTGATTAACCGTTCCGAACTTTGGAAGACCTCCTGTCAGGTTCGGAAATCTTCGGATAATCTTTGGCGGCGCGACATCTAATCTACACTATTACAAAGAGTTTGTTTAATCTTTCCTTGAATAAATAAGCAACAAAGTCACTAAATTGATCACCTCTTTCCTTGCTTTAGGATTAGGATCATCAAAAGCCCATCTCACATTCAGCAACTCTCTGTTGTTCAACTTCTGGTCTGACATTGCGATCTGGAAGACGTATTAATCAGTAATGTAAGCCAGCTATTAGATAACCACCAGTTTGTACACCCACCAAGTTATGTCATCAACAAGACGTTATTTGTCTACAAACGCTGCATTAGGAATTCATTCATGAAAACGCAGATTTGGACTTCCTCTCAAGGATTATTCTAGTCGCAGTTCTTACACAACAGAACTGGTCTCACGACCTTTCCTCAGGGTCGGTTGCCGTCAAAAGTTGTGATGCAATTCAACTGAGCTAGTCCGTCTGTATATTGCCTCAGTGCTTCCAAAATGGATCAATAACGTAAAGACGTTGAAATGCATAAGCAAAATTTCTCACGTTTCTCCTTCCAGCCAAGAAATTTTTGTGGTCTGTATTAACCAATTTCGTTCATCATCTCGACGTTCATTTTGCTTCTACTTACTAAGACTGCTTATCAGCTACTCTGACTACTTTGAGCTTATATTTTTAAGTTGCCTTCAGTTTTCAACTTTCCTTGTTCGAAAACAAGAAAATCAAAACAAAACACGTCTCACCTTTGCAAACTCTGCATTCACTCTGTTCTTGTAACGTACAAAGGCTATGTTACGTTTCGGTATAATTCTTATGTCCTGTTAGAATGGGGAAATAGAACAAGATAAAACGACATGGTTTTAAGGTTACCGTGTACGTTAAAAATGGTAAATTTACGATTTTTATTTTTTTCCATAAAAATAAACGTTTCCTTGGAATCTTTTAATTCCGAAAAAGAAATTTGAAAAAAGAGCAAATATTCGCAAAGAAAATGGGATGACCGTTTTCCACCGGAAGTGAAAGTTTATTTTTGATTGACAGCTATTTGATGCGAGTGCAGCCATCCAGAACAATTTTCGCGGGAAAGATTGTTTATGGGAGAGCCTCCATATTTATTGTTTCCTGAAGCGTTCTATGTCCGTTTATGTTATATTTTTGTCGTTAGAGCCCGGTTTTCTAAGCTATGACTTTGCTATGGAAACCCACAGGCCGCGGAAATGTCCGTGGGCTAACTCCAAAAAGCGAAAAAAGAGGAAAACTCAGAAGACAAGAAAAGCATGACAGAGGAAACACGTCGTAGCCTCGCTGCATCAGACAAAATTTCATATCATCGGGAATGGCCGTCAGAACCTTCCAATTACAAGGAAAGTATCGAAGCGAGTAGGCAAAATATCCTTAGAACGGAAGAAAGAGGGTTACTGAATGTTTGGACTGATTTTAATCGCAATAGTGACAGTGAATCGCCAGACGATTTAATATCAAATAATATTTTGCGGGCGCAAACTACACGGAAACGTACAGCATCAGTTATTACTGCAATTCGATGGACTACATTGTAGTACCTCCGTTTGATCTCTCTGGGATAGTAGAGCAGTCCTGAACAAGCGACCTAACATAAATACAGTTTACAACACACAATCATTCAAGTAACCTGATAACTGTTGCCGTTTACCAGCTCCCACATAGCGTAAATAGACAGCTAGCAGTCCCTTTCTGGATAGTCGAGAGGGCGTGCGAAATAGCCGTGCGAAAAAGCCGAAACCTGAAGCGAACGTGCGGAGGGGGGCCGGCGTTAAAGGAAAAGAAAGGGACTGCGTTCTTAGCTGTAACCGAAGCGTTCAGGTAACTCCGCCCACAATTCGTTGAACTCATTAAAAATCCACTTAAAATGACGATTATTTATGAATAACAACCCCGCCTCTATTTGTTGCCTGTGGTGAACAGCCACGTGTGATCGATTTTATACCCGGCTATTGCACAGTCATTGTACAAGTAGATTTCCCGGAATTCTCATAGCGTTCATCAAAGTTAAAAAGAAAACCAAGTAAAGTTAAAAGATTTGCATGGATGAGTGAAAATACGCCAACGAAACCGGTGCAAAAACGAGGGAGAAGGCCGAACCCGCACGATGCTTCAAATTTTTGCCGTGTGTGCAAGGTAAATTTAAAATTGAACGGCATTTGCCTTTCCTGCGAAAATCTGTCCAAATCGAGGAAGGCCGGCGCAGGAAATCTCCCCCTTAGCAAAATAATTACTGGAATCCTTGAACTTTGTTTAAGTTCTGAACCTTACTTATCTTCCCGTGTTTGCTGCAGAACGGTTGAAATTCATCCGCGAAAACATCAGTGTACCACAGGAGAATTTATCAAAACAAGGAAAGCGGGCCAGGAATACGACGAGGAACATGATCAGGATCCCGAGGAAATCCTCTTGGATCGGCAGTAGAAAAGAGACGGAAAGGGGAAAGCGATGTTGTCGAGGAATCGACAGATCGACGAGAAGCTGTACAAAGGCGAGCAAAGCAACCACTGTTATTTGGTGACCAGAATATGAAATATGAAATTTTTCGCCGTTGAAAAGCTTTGACAGATGATAGATTTTCCAAAAGAAGTGGGAAGAACGGCCATTACATCTTTTCCCGACAGCAGCGCTTCCACCGCTAGCTTATGTTCCTCTTTGAGAACTGAGCTGCCGAGTTGAGCGCTTAAATTTACAAAAACATCGTCGTCGCTATTTTCTTTCGTGACCGAAGCCATCACGTTACATGATCTGAAATCCAAGCAATCGATTGACAGCGAAACGTGTGAAGAAGGTGATTACTCGTAAAACTTAATTGTTTGACAGCAACTATTGTTTATGGACCAATCGGAATTTTCTGTTGCTGGTGCCACGGGAAATTCGAACGCGTCGGTTACAGCTGAGAACGCAGTCCCTTTTCCTCCCGCCTCTCCCCCAGTCTCTTCTCTTGTTTTTCTCCTCGCTCCAATCTCGCAGCGCTGTTGATCACATGCGCTCTCAGCTATTTCGCGCGCCCTCTCGACTATCCAGAAAGGGAGTGCTAGCAGTCTATAGCGTAAACAAAGAACCGACAATAAAGGTGATAGTGAATTTAAATTCATCTCGTTTTTCCCGTGTTCTCTTTTTATTTTCTTCAATGTTTTGATTTTAACGCAAAAAGAAGAATTTTGTTATTTTAGATTTGTTAATACAGTGTACATGTAGCCCGTGGTATCTAGCCAACGCTGGAAGACGACCTTTTGATGTCTTCGCAGGGAACCTCGCATGCTGTCACAGCTAATAGTTTCACTCATTTGTACATTGGCCTATCAGATCCCGATGAAACTGCTTTTTTGTTGTTACTTTATTACACTCTTTTGGAAAGATACAAATATGTCTAAACAATATTGAAATCTTTTGGATACCAACAATTGCCTTTAAAAATTCCCTATTTGCCGGCGAGAAACGGACAAAACAATTGTGTCTCGAACACGCGCTATGCGATTGCTTGATAACGCAAGTAAAAATAAGCCCTTTGAGCATTGTTCAATTATAAGCTTTGCTAAGCTTGACACTGCAATACGTACCCATTCAACCAATATAAGAAGCGCTGTTCAAAAGAGCTGCTGCAGTTGTACCGATTCAATCACAGCGCTCCACAGCGCTCAGTTTCACTTCGCTTCGCTTTTTTGCCCGCCTTGGCCGCTTCAGTTTAGGCCCAGCTGGTTGGCTTGAGGTTTTCGCTCTTTTGGTTCTCCCCATCACGATAATATCAGTTAAACGACGTCCAACATTGAAAGAAATTCGACAAAATGGTAAGACGGTTGAATGTTAGGAACACTAGGATTTGCGTGGAGAGAATATTGCGCGAAATTTCCACGGGAGGTGACTGGAAGATAAAATAGCACCCACTGATTGGTCTACTGTTGGTAAAGGTGTTTGGGGGCGGTGTTTGTTTGCGTAGCGAAGATTTTCTTTTGAGCGCTATTTCTCGGCATTCATTTTTCGCTTGAAGGTGACACTTTAAATAGTTCCAACTCAAAGGCGATTTGTTCGATTTCAATCAAATTTGGAGAGTTGCTAGCTTGACGCTTCTTCAACAAGAACGTGTCGGGGAATTCGATAATTCTAAATATTTTTTCGTTAAGAACCATTTCTGTGCCGTTACTCCGTATGTTTTTCTTGCGATTTAGAAAATGTTTGAAAGCTTTTGAACGCGGCTGAATAAACGAAAACCCCAACACTTCACCAAGCAAAAAAATTTGCAAACTTTAAAATTCTCTTTGAGCTGGAGCTTTCAAAAGGCGATCTAGACCTTCATATCCAGACTTCGCGGAAAACTTAAAAATTCGTTTTCGTGAAAAGTTAGTGGCATATTCAAATAGCCAGTTTTATAAGCTTTAATTTGATATAGGGTTTGGGGTATCTGCGGGGAAACTGAGAAGCGCTACATGCGTAAGACTGAAGACACCTCTGAAGGTACACGGTAACCTTAAGACAGCATCAAGACTCGTTACATTTGCGAATGAAGGAAAACGAATCCCTATCAAGTGTCCTTGTTCTCTCGTTCGTGTGGTGTCTCTCGTTCTCGCCACTTTGTGATGTGGATCAGAATGACCTGCAAGCAGATGTTTCTTGGTCGCTCCAATTTAACCTTTCATAATGATGACAAATTTTACTGGTTGAGTGTCTCTAATTCAAACTTTTGTGAAAGAGGCGCGAACACGCACCTTGAAAATTTCCTATCTTAATCTAAAATTCAATGCCGGCCTTCTAATTTAGTAATCGCGAAGCAGTTTCAAACCAAAACACAGCGTGCAAAATTGACAATGGATGTTTGGAGAGGCCACTACCGGCCCTCAAAGGGAAAGAGAATTCACTTGTTTCTTAGCATTATCATTTGCGTTATTTTCGTCGGTTGCATCAGAAAGGGCAGCCAAGGAGAGAGAGAGCGTTGCCAAGAAAAAAATGGATTTGACGGCCCATTCTGAGAAAGGGGATCTATAATGATGGTGATGTCGTATTTGCTTTTTTGAAAGATCCCACGCAACTCGGAAAAAACGAACCCTTTAAATAAATATGATCGCAAATCTGTGAAACTGTAAATTACACCTAACTCTCCAGTAACTTTGTCCTGTTAAAAATAAAGAATTCCACCAAGCTTTTTAATGCCATTTGTCAGTTAAAATTTTACTTGTAATCAATACATGGAAAAAGTACCTGAATTTCACCCCACTCGCCAAACTCAGTCCACAAAAGTTTTTCCAGTTTGGTTCGATTAGCCAAGCCTCCAACATACAGTGTCCTGCATTCCTTGTCAAATGTACCCACCCCTCCCATGTCATCCTTATGAAGACGGTGACGCTCTCGGCCAAAAACGTCATGAGCAAGATCGATTCTAAAAACACAAAAGCTCAGGATTATACATACTGGATTAGCCACCAGAAATAAACAGAAGCTAGTGAATGGTTTTACAACAGAGAGATGGGATTTGTGTGGGTGAAAAATAACCTATGAACAAAGATAGCTGGCTCAACAAAAAGAGCGATGTCCTACTTTGATTAAACAAGCAAGTTATGGGAAGAAGGAATGATGTAGTTGTGAGGGCACTTCTCCTAAAATATGGGCCAGGTTCAAATCCTACAGTTGCCACCATATGTGGGTTGAGTTTGCTGTCAGGTTTCCTCTTTGCTGTGGTTTCCTCTTTTCTGAAAGGTAAAGTTGTACACAAGGAACAAGAAGCCCACATAGCCAGAGCTTAACCCACAACCGCAGACAAAAATCTTGAGACACCTTGCTGTGTTCTCCCCCTCTCCCCCTTTGCAATGTTGAAAAAACTGCAAAATTTGGTTTTAACTGCAAGAAACAGGGGATTTTTTTGCAACATTGAAACAGGGGAGGGGTAGCATCCTACAAAGCGTAAAGTGTCTCAAGAATTTTTGTCTGGGGTTGCAGTTTTTGTGGCAAAAAAGTAATTAAGGGTACTGCATCTCCCTCCTGGATGAGATGCTTTGTTTATCTGTGGGTCACCTCAGCAGTTTGTCACTGGTACCCCTTAGGGGAGAAAGAGAATGTCCACCAAGATTTTTTGGCAAGGGCCAGGCCTCGAACTGCTGACCTTCAGACCTGAAGCTCAGTGTGCTAATCATTTGACTACCATGTTCTTATGTACTCTGGTTTTCTCACTCCTCAGAAACCAACACCTCTAAATTCCAGTTTTAAGAAATACAAGAGCACCAGGAGGTTTTTCATTGATGAGACTGTTGTGTCAGTTTACTAACCTCTCCTCATCTTTATCAGTGGGTATAACATGCAAGTATCCACATTCGGACCCCAAGTCACAACACCCTCTGGCAAAGTAGATGCAGTAGTAATGCTTGTTTCCACCAGGTTCATAAACATTAGCCTTTGTAAACCCTGCGTCTGTTTCTAGACAGCACCTTGTCTCTGATGGACCTGAAAAGAAATTTACTTAGACCTAAGTTGTACATTTGAATTACATTGAATTGTCACCGCCACTGAGAGGAGAGGGATAGGAATGCCATAAACAAGAAGTCATAAGGACTTTGCAGCCATCTGTTTGTGACCCCCTAATATGCATCCTGAGCCACCCCTCTCCCTCAGCTAGACTCTAAAGTCCAGTCCCAAATTGTTACGTGACTCAAAGTCTGCACCTGCATGATGAAAAGGGTGACCATGTGAAAATGGTATTTTCATTATAGACAGTGTGAATTAATGATGTAATGTTCAAATTGTAGATACCATCCAACTTGATATTGTTTTAGCTACCAGTATGTTTTATTTCTTGTTCCTCTGACCAAACAAAATCTAAATATCTGGGGCAAAAACTGGATTTTGGGGGCAAGTTGCTCCCAAAATAACACCTACAGTTATAAGAGGTGACTTTACTTATGGAGGCTGCCCAAAAAGGCATCAGAAACACTCACCCCACAGGGGGTACTCCCTAAAGTGGGTTATATGGGGAGGCTCTGCCCGACAGGGGTGACCTTTTTAAGTTTGCAATATACTAAAGGGTAGGCAAAATTGCCAATTTAGTATATGAAAGGGTTGTGGCTACAGCTTAGTATAATAATGAAAGGTTGCCAGATTTTGGCATAAATAACAATGCAAAACACACAAAAGCTTGCACCCTTTCAGCAACTGAACCAGAATGACTGAATTTCTATTGTTGTGGCTTATCCTTGAGGTATAAGAAAGGGGTGCAATCATCCTCTTGTTATATGAAAGGGGTACCATTTTGGTAAATTTTAATAAGTATATTATAAAAGGGTAAGGGTTTCACCCTCTGGGTGGAGGCTCCCCATATAAAACTTTATTGAGTAACCCCCCTCCCCTGGGACACTAGACTGCGAGTAGTCTCTAATTTTGGCGATGGTGATTGTGGGGCGGGCGAAATACACACACGCGTGCACGCGAAATTTCGAGGCGACGCGACGCGAAGGGAGCGCCCAAAATTAGAGACTACAGACAAAGCCAGGGAGTTTGAATTAAGCGCGTACATTCCAAGCGCAAAACTCTGATTGGCCCTTTCTTGGATACCTGTCAACAATCTGGCAACAGTACACACGCCGCTGTCAACACTCGTGATAACATCGACTCCAATCAGTTTACTAAGATGGCAGACAGATTACAGGGTTGACAAATAGCGAGGTGAATCAGGAGGAAAGTTCAAAATTATATTTGGTTTGGCTGAAGACTGTTTGTCCAAAGCTGTTAAAATCACAATCTACTCATTTGCTGTGAGTTGAGATCTCATTTCAATTTTAACATCGATACGTGACCGATCGACCGGAATAAAGTATTGTCTGCACGGAACAAACCGGCTCCCTGACCGGTTTGTTTTGCTCTGCGTTGAAATAAAACTTTCGGTAAAAGTTGAAGGAGGTTTTTCGCGTCTCTAGCCACGAATTTTTTTCGATGTGAGCTTAGAAAGTGGCCGAAAACAACCTCTGCCGGCGAAGCTCATTTACAATTATGCCCGATGCGAATTAGATGCAATGTAATGAAAAAGAGCCCACTGGAAGTATGTTTTTTTTTTTTACAGAAGCTTCCCGGCTCACTGGAAGCTTCATTTTCGTTCGCATCGATCTCAAACTATCGGTAAAAGTAGAAAAAATTTTGCCTCGTCTTCGACGTTATTTCTTTTTTTCCATAGGATTTTTGGAGGCGAAGAAAATGACCTCGGCGACTGCTAAACCCGTAAAAGTGTTTGACGGGCTTTTGGTGTGACAGGGCCTCTTCTTGGGTCGAAAAATTTATTGACGACCGAAAAGACTCAATGTTCATTTCTTCTTCGAGAATGAGAGGCTGTAATTTTTCCTCTCGATCTGGTCGAATCAAAATAAACAATGCGCAGTTTATCGATGACAGGAGCAAGTGATAGGAGCAAAGAGAAGGAATCCCATTGGTTGCACCTAATTGGCTTGAAAGACGATATGAAATTTACACCGCAAAATCACTCGGCCGTGAAAGGTCAAAATCCCTGGCTTTGTCTGTAGTCTCTAATTTTCGGCGCTCCCTTCGCGTTGCCTTGCCTCGAAATTTCGCGCGCGCACGCGTGTGTGTATTCCGCCCGCCCCACAATCGCCATCGCCAAAATTAGAGACTACTCGCAGTCTACTGGGACACTCACTGGATGTGTAAAGTGGTAGTCTTAAAAAACGTATCACAATCTCACCTTGGCGGCACCAAAAGAACTTTTCATTATCCAGAACCCTCCACTTATCCCCCTTCTGTACAGTCGGATCCTCCATACACCCCCTTCTACACAGTAGAACCCCACATACCTCCTCTACACAGTCGGACCCCAATATACCCCACTCTACACAGTTGAACTCCATAATGGCAGAAACAACAACACTGACCATGATCTTTGTCTGACCTCCAGTGCTCTCCCACCCAGCGATCGTACCAGATGTTGTACTCCGTGGCCCCTTCAGGGATCCAATGCAATTTCTTCCTTTCTTCTGGATCAATTTGCCGGCGAGCTGGACGGCCAAGGAGCAACGCAACTTTAGTTTCCAAATCAGAAGCAGATAGTTTGTAGTTCTCTTCCTGATGGGCATCGCTAACTGTGCTATTTCCGTAAACTGCTTCATTCCAGGAGCCGTGATAAGTATATTGATTTGCAGGGATATATAGAGGATGAATAGAGTCCCATTCAGGCGGCTTTTCCCACTGGGTCCTATAATCGCTGAGATTTTGGTAATAATAATGTCCGCTGTTCCAGTCATATAAAGCTATCCATTGGCCTCGCTGTTCGTACCACTGTGAGCTATGCGAACACCCTGGGATATAGCTGTTCGTATTTTCGTGTGGAGTTGTTGTTTCTTCTCGCTTGTGTTGCAAAGTGGACGAAATTTCATCGTCGTCGAGTTCCTCAGCCTTTCGTTTAGCCGCCATTTTGATTTATTTGGGGGGAAACCGCTGGTACTTCTCACAAAGGCGCATTTGTCTTTCACAAAGGTAGGATCGGAGCGGAGCGGATTGACAAAACAAGGATCAGGATTGGGGGGCGTGGCGTGGCTGACCTGACAGAATGACATTGGAAGTTATGGTTATAATCGAAATCATCTACAGCAATAAAATGGCACTATATAAAACACTGCTGCATTTCAAGGCCATCGATAAACCAAAATGGCTGTCAGTGAAAGTCTAAAGCGAGTAAAGGCAGGAAAAGAAATGGAAATGAGGCTTCGTGGTTGAACGCTGATTTAATACATCGACGGTGACTGTAGTAGGTTCTCAAGACGACTTAGTCAATGACTAATATGACGAATCAGTTTCTTTTTGTTTGTTTGACAAAACAAATTCAGTGGTAGTTTTGTTCCCTTTCATAATTTCAAGCTTAAATGACCCCAAAGAGGGGGCGGCTAACCACCCAATCAACATTTGCCCCGGTTACTAACGTCCAGAGCAGTTCGAATTGACAAAATCATGACAGGAAATAATGGCCAAATTAAATAAGACTTTCAAAGCTTCGATTGGAATGGACCTGACTAACAAGAGTTGTGGTTACGCAAGGAACCAAACCTCTACTTGCAGAGAAGATCAGCTGAGACTAGTTTGACAAATGCTCAGGCTCAAAATAGAGGAGATGCTTATTGCAATGTTTGTACTGTTTCACTCCCATCCAGGGGCAGGATTCCTTGATCACAAACATTGGGATTCATCAGTAAAAACCTGGAAGACTGCCACACATTCCTGGTTGTTAACCTACTAGTTTGGGGGCAAGAAGAGTTTGGATGTAAGTAAAGCAGGTGTGCAGTGTGCTATGGAAAATACCTTTGACCCTTTCTTGTTTGAGAAGATTACGTTCTACACTTGGGAGATTGCTGAATTATCAGGATACCCAAGGTAATACCTTTAAGTTAACCATTGAAAAAGTCCTGCAATGTATTTTGTATTTGGAATTATTATGAAACACTCTCCCTCATGTTTGAGAAACAGGTAGTTACTTTGTACAAAAGAACTGCTCTGAGGTCCCAGGCATTCAGATAGTGGGAAGCAGCATGAGGAAATAGCAAGGGAAAAAGGATAGGAGACTGGTACACTCCTCCCCTTTCCTTTTCCCTGTTCACATTACAGCTCCCTACTACATGATAAATATCTGGGACAGACTGATAAGAAAGGATCAACAGAAAACTCGGCAAGGAACTTTATTTCAAAACTGTATAATGATTTCAGGTGTTTAACTTCTCACTCACTCCATAGACTATTCTCAAATAACTGTTTTTACACCAATAAATTTCTCTGTCCTCAGCAGCTGTGATAAGCACTGCAGTAGGCTCTGTAACAATACATATTTCCCAGAAAGAGGTTCATAAATTTCTAACTTTGCTGGATCCATTGGTTTTCCTGTCTTGTAGTCTATTCCAAGCAGCACACTATTGTTTTTCAAGGATCTTTCCACCTCAGTTAAGCAGTGCACAAAACTACCCTTTTCATGTGACATGGAGAGTGAGTTTTGATGGAGTGTCCGTGGAATGGTTTGCAAGGCATTACTCAAAATTTTGACAGCTAAGGACAAATTTGAATCTGATACAGTCTGAGCAAATGCTTTCAAACTGAAGCTCACAGCAAATTCTGCCGCACCACCGCCAGGAAGAAAAAGCAAATTTCTTCCATCTGCATTGAAAGACATCTTGACACACTTCAGTGCATTGTGAAGAGCAATGCAGTATTGCTTACACAAGCCTTGCACTGGAGAGCAAAGGAGTAAGTAGTGTGGAATGAATTTAACATTTGATGGATCAACCTCGAGACAAACAGCCTTGCGTTGACCAACTCTCTGTATGCCACATGAAATACCTGTCCCTTTAAAGAGTTCTGAGAGGTTTTCGCTGTCAAGATTATCAATAGGTAGCACTCCAGTACACTTGCATATGTACTCTGTACATTCCTGGGGAATCATGCTGACAACAGCTATGTCATACTGCCTACAAAAATGTAAGACAAGATCAGATACATTTTCTGATGCGAGAATCAGTCTGATGTTGTGTCGTTGAAACATGGTGATCACTTTCTGGACTTGGTTTCTTTTCCACTGAAGACTGGTGTCTAATGAAATCTGATCCTTGATTTGAATTGATGAGGACGTCTGAGGCCCTGAGAAATCAACGCTACAGTTGATGACGACAAACTTAAAGTTCAAAGGAGTCGAGGGTATTTCTTCCAAGTCTGTAGCAAATTGCCGAGGAATTAAAATTCCAGGTTTGATTTGGGATGATGAAATTGGAATACCTGGGACTTCTATACAGATCTGAGAAAATTCATCAACCATTAACAACACTGATTCTTTCAGAGAAATTGCTGAGGAATTCCAGGTCTTTGTTACCAAATCACAAAGACGTTGGGTAAACAGTGTTACTATATTGATAGGAAATTTTTCATTCAGTGTTGTAGTAATGAGTCTGTTGATTTTGTGCTTTATAAGTGAGAAATTCTCGACTCCAACCGGTGTTGTTATGGCGATGTTGTTGAGAACTGGGATCACAACTTCCAGTAACGTTGTTTCAAGTTTGAAAAAAGCTCGTGACAAAGCAAACAAGGACTGTCCTTGACTGGAGGAGATTTCTACTCCATTGATGTTCCCTTTAATCCGTGTGTGATTAATAACTTCCCTTAATAGCGCGGTTAGCAACAATATAAACGAACTAGATCCATCTCCGGTAATGCCACAAAATGAGGCAACTTTGTCAACAATGGTTTGACCAATACGATTCTCCAAATTTAGCGACCTCAAAATCAGTGCACCATTGTTGGTTATCAGAATATCTCCAGAGGATGAATTTAGCAAGACGTCGAGTCCATTAGGTCCAAATGTCCCTTTCAAAATGCCTTCCAAAGTCTCACAAACTTTCAGGGCTTCAAATGCGACAGCCATATTGAAAATGAAACAACGATGAAGGATACAGTGGTCAGCAATCTCCCACGTTGTAGTTTCCCGGATTAGAAACAAAGATGGCCGGCTTTTGTGGAAAACCGCGCGAGGTTGTCTTTGAAAATCACAATAACATTACTCAACGATGCAAGGAGACCCACTAAAAACTGGTGTTACTGGAAGTCACAGCCTAGCCTCTTTGTTTTCATTGCGACCGACAATCTGTCTGCGTTTTAACAAGAGCTAACGCCGAATACGTTCTGGTCAAAGGTGATAAATTGCGTCACGTCACCCGAAGCTGCTAATGTCAAACTAGATTGTTCGGAAAGAACCACAAGTTCTGTATAAAATATATTTGCCCTGGATAAAGAAATATTTCTCACGGAATACTGTTCTAGAAATGCGTGAATTGAAGGCGGATATTTGCTGTGAAATATGACTCGATCAGTTGTTCTTTTTGAAGTGGTAATCTGAGCTGAAACAAACGATTCTCAAATCTCGTGACAATTGACGATGCACGACCAGCGAAGTGACGATTTGTACCCCAGTCTTTCTTCTGCTGTAGAAGAGGTAAGAATGGTTCAACAGACCTTTTAAGTCAACTTTTAGGAATTTACAAGCGCAGAATGCTACGGAAGTGTGTCGACGAGCCACAACAGGAGGAAATGCTAGGAGAAAAAGAAGTTTTATGTTTTTAAATGGAGAGTTTTTTGTGTTTGATAATGTAATGTCTTAAAACGCTGTATGTGGTATTAAAATAAATCCCATCTTGTTTACACCTCTTCACAAAACAATGAAATGGAAAATTCTAAATTTGAGTTTACTTGGTGAATCATTTGGGTTATCAAAGCCATGCAGCCAAACTCATTCAAAGGATTGGGTACATCTACATCTACATCTAGTTTATTGACTGATAAAGCAGTATACCTCATCACATCAGTGTGCATAAATAATAAATGAATAATTGAATTAATTAATTAGTTTTTTAATATATTTATTTATTTATGTACAAGGTAAGTACAAGTATACGTGCAATCCAATGGTTTGAAGAAGCCACTGGGATCACTGATGCCGCGCTTACATGAGGATTCTGTTTCTTCAAGCGGGTACATGCCTGGGGGGAATGCCATGTATAAGGGATTGTTGTGCTTGTTGGAAAATGTGCATTAAACCCTTTAAGCAGACCAAGCCGGGCATGATGCATGCGTTAGTCAATCCCTGTAAGTTACTATTCTGAAATAGACAGACAAATAAGAGCTTTTAATAGTGACTCTAATGACAGTAAAGATGTGGCCATCAAAATGCTTTCATCTATTAATAGATTTTTAAAGCGTTGTCATAATCTTTTTCTTGTCTTTGTGTGCGACCCTAAACAATACCTTGATGGCTGAAAAGTATTGGTGTTCTGTCCTGAACACACTAAATGGTACCCAAATTCCCCAATTTTCAACCCCTGAAAGAGATGACAAGTATTAATGCCCCTTCTCATGAGATTTCCCCCTGGCTACATGTGGGATTTATTATTACTGCACTGTACTGGATGGAAGCTATAATGAGGGACAAAAGTACTTGAGACATTTTGTACAATAGACTAAAAGTTTACTCTGTTTCACTTTTTCTGGGTCTCCAAAAATTTCCTAACACAACCCCCCCTCCCCCTCCGCTCCTTTTTGAGGAGAATCCCGCATCCCGCCCTTTTTCATCGCTATCCCGAATACCGTTTTTTCTTTCCCAAAAATACGTTTAAAAAGACTAATTTCTGCAAAAGCTAATAAATTTAAGATGTAGATTGGCCCTTTTGATTGATATTTTTCGCTCGCCTGGTTGATTCACTTTTGCCGCTAGAACGTTTACTTGGGTTGTGACGCTTTCCCGAATTCCCGACAGACAAGCCAAAATATCCCGCATCCCGTGCCCAAATTTTGGCGAATCCCGCTTCCCTGGTAGCAGTCAAATCCCGAATCCCGTCAAGATATTTTGCGTTTTCCCGAATCCCGCACCGTATTTTGGTCAAATCCCGGATCCCGAGAATACCCTTCCAGACCCTGCTCCCCCTTTCCAATGTTGTAACGGGATGAACGCTGACTCCCACCTAGCAACGTCAACATTGTTTTGGGGGGAGGGGTTCTATATCCTAGTGGGGAAAAGGGATTTTAAAGCTAGGTATGGTAAAAATATGGGAATGACTCAACACTTTTGATGCTCATTGTAGCTTAGGCCAGAATTCTTTGTTTCATAACTGTAAAGTAACTTTATTTAGAAGCTATGTAGTGTTTGAAGTGTTTATTCTGTTTCCTCAGATCCAAAGGCAAATTGCTCAAGGATACAATATCATCTGGAACTGCAAGGCAGTGGATAAGTTATGCTATTGTATGGAAGACATTTTCAGCCATGGACTAAAGGAGGGGTTAGTATATAACATAAGTTATTTAATTCCAGGCATTCTTTTGTGGTTCTGAATACTCTTTCTTTTCTAAATTCTCCCTTTGTTGTTTATATGGGAGTGCAGTGGTTTTGTGGTTATGATAAGTGCATTAGACTTCAGGTCTGAACGTCAGTGGTTTGGGGCCTGATCCCTGCCGTCATGTTGTCTCCTTACACAAACAACTTTACTCCACATTTTCTTTCTGTCTCTGTGCCGACAGTGCTCCAGATAAGAGGGGGGATTCAGGTCAGAAACCCGGCAAAGCTAGGTTTTTGACTGGACAGATTAACTTACAAACTCAAGATTTTTTGGAGAAACCTGCAGCTATTTACCCCTTAACCCTTTAATCCCTGATATGAAAATGCATATTCTCCTTACTGTTCTCCATATGTGTCGTATGGAACTAGTAAGGAGAATTTGTCTTAACGTAGAGTGGTTTTCAAATGAGTGTCGGAAAACCAAAACCAAAGTAATTGCCCAAGCCAATCACAACAAACACAAATTACCCAATGAACCAATCAGAACTCGAACCAAATACATGTAACTGGCACTAAGCGCGGGAAAACGCATGCGAGCAAGTCACGGTTGGTTTGGGTTTTACTTCTGATTGGTTGAGAAAGTGGCGCGAGGGTTTTTTAACCAATCACAGAGCGAAGTAAAGCAAAACCAAAGCTAAACGCGAATTACTTTCGACACTCAATTGAAAACCGCTCTAAAGACGTCTTGTCCTTGGTGTCACTTTCTTTATTCTCATCACTTGAATGTTGAACAAGTAGTGATGATCTTAAGAGAAATTTCATTTTCGTCACTGTTAGGACTGAAAGGGTTAAGACTTTTAAGTTGTTTGGAACACTGTCAGTGAGAGTCCAGTGTATTGCTTTCTTTCGTGATAGAAAAATGGCATTCTGTGTGTGAGAAGGGGCTGTAACAGTAGTAAGGTAACAACAGCAACAAGGTGGCCAAAAGGCTTCCACTGTAGGTATAAACCAAAACAAAATCTACCATAGGCACATGACCAAGCAAGGAAATTGCCTGCTGGGTTAATATAGCTTGCCCAATGAGCAAGAGACTATTAGAATGCAAGTTTCCTCTTAGCCCTTTGTTGTCATGATCATGTACATGTAGCTCTTCTAAAAAAATTTCATAGCATTACACACAAAAGTCCTTTGTGTTGCAGGTAAGAAATCTAAAGGCCTTTTGTTTTAAGAGAGAATAGATATGCGCCCACTGGGATGCAGCTCTAAAGCAGCATTTTGTGTGACCAGACCAGTTGGAGTCCAAATATCCTATATACCCTGATAAATTTTGCATCATTTTATATCCTATATACCCTGATAAATTTTGCATCATTTGAAGCTTTAAACAGGGCTTTCATTAAGCTTTGGAGAAGCTTGCTCCACAAGGAAAGTAGCCAATCATAAGGGTGATGTAGCAGCTCTCGCAAGGTCTCACATGAATGGCTCGCTACCCTTCGAGAAAACAATAGAACAAACAATATGAACAATACCCCTAGCCCCAAACACAATAGCAGCTGCTACACTAGAGGACCACTAGAATTACAAGCTTACGAGAGCTGCTACACTACTGAATCATAAACAAGAGAAGGTCTTCAAATGATTCTTGTTGTCTTTAACCCTTTCACTCCCAAGAGTGCCTAAAATCAAAATTCAAGTCAATCCCAATATATTTTATTTTATAAAATGCTTAAATATAAATAGCATCATATGAAATTACTGCTGAAGTGGTTTCATTTGAATGGTCACACCATAGGATTTCATCCACAGACTCAAAAGTTAAAACCACCTTTAATCAATTGTCTGAATAACTGACTCTGGGAATGAAAGGGTTAAAAAATATAGTCACTTTCAAAATCCAAGTGGCCAGCTGTCTTTATGTAGTTGCTGGTCCCTATGGTGCTCTCCAGCTGCTAATGACAGCACCACTATTACAAGTTCTTTTTGTTTTGTTTTTTTATTTTAAGAGAGACTGGCTGCAATTTGTATCTTGCAGACTGCTTAGTTGGGCTTCAAACAACCAAGTATCGTTTTGGTCACTAGCAAACAAAATGACATGTAAAAAGGACATTGAAGACATCAACAGGTATTTGTACTGTAAATTAAGAATTCAAATTAATACCAACTGGACATCGTGGATTTGAAACTCTCGCTTAAGCACATGGGGGTTTTATTATAATTAAATTCAGTTCTAGTAATTCTCTGCCATTTAAGTTCTTTGACAACATTGAAAACCAGGTTAGTCCAAAATCCTTGATTTTAACTTAACCCCTTGAGAAACTGTTCTCTCTCTCTCTTTTCTTTTCTTTTTTTTTTCCATTGAGGCTGCGTTTAAAAACTGATCAAGAGAAATGTATGGCATGGATTAGGCAAGGGCTGAAGGAAAATACATTAGGCAGCTATTTAAATGTTATCTCTCAAGATGAAAAGCTCCGTAGGTACGTTACCTTTGTTGCTTATTTTTATTCCAGTAATACTTGGAATTTCTGAATTACAACTTTAAAATTATAACTCATACAGTTGAAGCACAAGCAAAAACAGTTCCAAAACAAAGGACAGGGTTTTCAATAAGGGCCGGCAGCCGGCGAAACTCGCCGGCTATTCCACATGAACTCACTGCTTATTTGATTGAGAAATTACCTCATATTTTACGACTAACATGAGAAACATTCACCACAAAACACGATCCTTGGATCGGCCAAGATTTATTCAGGAAAGACAAAAGAATCTTGCCTACATTCTGAGTAATTTCAGTGGTGATTTGTGTTTCCTTTTGTGTTCAAATACCCTAATTATAGCTCCAGAATGCAGGAAACGGGGAGCATACCCCCGGACCCCCCTAGAATTTCGCACCTTCAGTGCGAGTAGTTCATTCTCCACCTACTCCTACAGTTTTGCCACCTAGTCAGATTCCTATTGAAAACCCTGAAAGGACAGTAAAAACATGTTACTTCTGAACTTGGGTGTTCTTATAAGTAAGGGCTTAGCAGCTTTCATAGACCTGTAGATGAAAACACTTTAGAATTTTATCCACTGAACGTACATTGTATAACATCATGTACAATACAAAAAATAAAGTCAGAAATGGTTTTAGTCACCAAGGAAATATGTTTTCATGCTGAAAAAATGTCTGCAAGATGCCTTAGGGTGATAAGCATGCTACAAATGTAGGTTTCCACAAAACATTAAATTAAATAGAAAAAGAAAAATAATTTCAAAACACTTGAAATTTTGCCAAATGTGTGTTCTAGGTAGCTATTGTGTAACTTTTACTTATAGGTAATGCAAAAGGCTTCAAGGATTTCAAATTTACACACTGGCACAATTATTTACATTCATTAGTTCTTGAACAATAACACCTCACTTGCAAAAAGCAGTGAGCTTAAATTTGGCAAAAAATAGTAGTGAATAATAATTATTATTATTGAAGTCTTGCAGGTTTCATAAGCAAATTTCTGGGACTTTGTATACACAAGTTATTGTTTGTGCAGCTTTTACTCACAAAATGTCATTTTACTTTTATTTTTGCAGGGAGTTCTACCATCCACATGCATTTCTCTGTGACAGAGAAAAAGCAGAAAGAACAAAGAACTTGATAACTTATGGAATATCTCACTTGGACTTTGACATGTAAGTTCCTAGTTTGCATGCTTTTGATATTATGCAAAAGTGCAAATTTGCATTTTTGGCCTCAACCTGCATTAATTTTGATTGCAATGGGTCCCAGTAACACAGAAAGAGTACAAGGCATAGACTGTTAATTCTAACTTAATCTTAAGGAACATAAATTAAAATTTATGTCTAACACATTTATATTACCTTCAGTGCTATTAAAACCTGTAAAACCTCCAAGCCATTCTGCTTTTAAGATCTAGAGAGCTTCTTAGATGACACCATGAAATGAAAAAGAGTCGGATTCGTTGTATTTTCAGCAGCTGAAGCACCTTGTGAGTGTCAAAGTACACCTTGTGTGTGGAATGTCTTAGTTAGCAGTAACTCTGCAGTTTGCCCAGTCAGGTTTCTTAAGCAAAATTTAAGCAAATCCAAGAAAGCAACATTCAGTTATTGAGTATGTAGCTTTATGTCTGCAAAGGCTATAAATACAGCCTTTCTAATATTCCAGTTTAAAATGTTTCCCTCGTCAATAATTCTTTTTCAGCTCCTTGACAAGTAGCTCTAGGCGGCCTGTGGAAGTTGAAGGCACAGCACCACTCATTGCTGCTGCAGGTGAGTTTCATGATCATAACTTATTTTCAGGGAAGGAGCATAAGATTAGCACAGCCCTTTACACTCTATTTTGGAGACTTATCAGGCCAAATTTGCTAATTGATTAAAATGAATACAGGACTGTGTATGGATGTAAATAGAACCTCACAGCTGAAGGTTAGATACACTAAAGACAAGACTCTTGACGTAATTCCAGTTTTCTCCTCTGAAGAATAGGGCCATCCATTCTCACCTGTCACTGGTTTCCTGGTCCTTCCACTATAGCATCGGTCAAAACCACAGTGAATCACAGTCAGTGTTCAATCTAGAAATTAGTCAAAGTGGGTCATATGTCCCACTTGTCAATTTAAATTGGGTCATTTTAAAAATGGTCTGGGTCATAAACAGTTGTGGTAGTTGCTGAAGCTGTTGGCTCGTGAAGTTGACTAAGACTTGTAGTGATACTTATCGAACTCTCATCCGATCTTTCCTTCGCCGGTCCTTCTTCATCGTTCTCAGGAGGTTCAATGGCCATTCTCTTTTCGATAAAAAATGTTAGCTTTTATTGTCGCTTCATGTTAATTTTACAAAGAAGAACAACCGAACTGTGAAAAACATGGATGGACCAAGCAACGATTGCAAAACGTCGGAATGTGGGCTCTAGTCTCTCTCGGAATCGTGTGGAACGTCTGACACAAAAAGTACTCGTAAGCTTTTACTTTTATTTATTGCCAAATGCCCACTACTTTGTAAGAACTTCTGTGTGACGTAAATTGTTTTTCTTTTGCGTCAGTATGACACACACGATAATTTCATTTTGCATCAGGATATAATTTACCGCATCAATGACGCAAAGATGCGGCCTAGATTGAACGCTGCACAGTGAATTGCAGTAGTCTTTATTCTAGAAAATCATTACAGGATTATTGCAATAAAAAATACTATTGGGACATTATATTTTGTTGTGCCAAAATCTTACCTATTTAGATGTTAAATTATTATTAAAACAAAGTCCTTAAGACACCAAAGAGGTTTCATTTGATAATTAATTAAAATGTTTTACTTTATGTAACTATAAACTTTTAAGTGCATTATCATTAATTTTGAAAATGTTTGGCTTGTTGTTCCACTACAAATGATGGAACTTTCGACCTAACTAACACCACTTTTGTGGGCTCCATCTCAAGTCATATAACTAAAACTAGAACACCAATTTAATATTAAGTCTGAAGACTTTTTTTTAAGCTTGAATACCTTGTTCTTTCAAAACTCTGGATTGGGCTGAACAGGATCTCATGGAACAATTTTTAGACTTAACACTTGGCCAGTGTGAAGTAAGTTAGTGGGAAATAATTGACTGCAGATGGTTGCAATCACATGTTGAGAGGGCTGTTGGGTTGTTGCAAACTAAGAAGTACAGTAAAAATTTAATTAATAATAATAATAATAATAATAATTTATTGACTTCTTCAACTGTAATGCACTTTTTACATAAAATGATCAAAAGTGCAGTACAATACGGAAAGAAATAACTACAGTAGTATAATACTGTCAAATAACTGGCCCTATAAATAACTTAAGTGCTACAATAAATATAATAAATGATAAATAATCCTAAATATCAAAAGCTAATGAAAAAAATCTTTGATTCCTTTATTTTTTAGATGCTGTGCTGACTCATCTTCCTGAGAGACCCAGTCTTGTAAATGGTTATGGTTCACCATCGAATAGCTGGAATGGACGTGAACACAATGTACATTTGTACAGTCAGCAAACTGGAAATATGGAAATTGAAAGAACGGGAAAGAAAAAGAAGAAAAGGAAGAAGGCAGAAGTGGCAATGATTGCCGAGAGTGCCGATGTTGAGGAATCTTATTATATTGATAGGCATGTTGAAACACAAAAAGATTTTGATTCTGAGGGATCTGATAAGGAAATCAAAGCAAGTACAAACTTGATTGGAAATCACGATCACAGTCCTCCGGAAAGTAAAACTGATGTTAACTTAGCCAGTGCTTTGGACACTGAAGGAGATACTAGCTCAGAAATCTCTTTGATGATGGAATTACCTGTCACAGAAACAGCACTGCAACAGATTATTACTGATAAACAACAACAGCCTTCACCTTCAAGCATTGTTTCTGTTTCAGATCAGCCATTACCGAGTGCTGATGTGTCCGAAGAAGTTACGGTTACTGTTAAAGGTACTGTGCATGAAGATGATGTGCATTGTGATGATGATATTGTAAGTACTGTTGACAAAAGTAACCAAGGAAGTGATATGAAAACAGAAGAGTTTCATTCAAAGCTTGAGGAGGTGTCTGATAAAACTATTACAGGTCAACCACCTGAAACTCAACAAAATATTGGTGAAGGTACATCAATTACCAACCCACCAGAGAAGAAACGCCAGTCATCATCTCTGATTCCTTTTGAATATGTAGTGGATAAAGGAAATGACAACGCTTTTAACAATGAGGTGGAAGAAGAAACACTAACTGCAGCTAATAGTGCTGAAACCCCAGAATACCATGCTGCCTTGGCAGCATTTGAATGTGGTACACCTAAACAAGTGGACAGTATCTGGCAAATTGAGAGAGAGCGAGTCTTGTCCACTGAATCCAACACCAGTTACGAAGGTGAAGACTTAAACATTATTCCTGGAATTCACAAAAGCTATGACACACGTTCACGTGAGAGCTCAGGCAGCTTCAGTGGATCAGGCTCTTTTCAGCCTGGTTCACAGAGAAGCAGCAGGCACAACACTATGGATTCAAGCTACAGAACTTCTACATTTGGTAGTGGAACTCCTGGCTCGTGGCCAGGAGGGAGTAGTCTCTCCAGTCGTAAGAGCTCTAAAGCTGATATCACAGTTGGTTCTCCCAGTAGTGAAAGTCAGTTTAGTGAATATGAGATGTTTGATGAGTTACTTGGATTAGAAGAGGACCATTTCTCTCCACCAGAGGTAAGCTAACTCTGTAACATGGACACCAAAGGAACGTTGTCAAATGTTGCACCCTTTGTATAAGGTGTCTGCAGTGTGTGGGTATTTTATATGGAGAATTATTGGGCCTGCTCGGGCCCAAGCATTGGCCTGGGTGGGGGGACTCCCATATAAAAGTGATGGGGGGGGGGTGCATTCAAAGGGACAAAATTCTACATCTACATACATGTACATCTAGCTGTAAAATGGCCACAGTACTGTCGGAATTTGTCTAGTTCTTTTTAGGGTGGATAACTGGAGAAAAGTTATACCTGCAGCGTTTTTTGCCAGTTTTTGCCTGTGGAGTTTTTGGTCGAGCTCGACGTTGCCTCGACTGGTTTGTTTAGCATATGTGCGTGGTTTTTATTACCTGTTTTGTTGTGTTGAGGTGAGTTCTGTTGTGTTGTGTCTGTTGTGTTGCGTTGTGTTGGAATCCGTTATGTTTTGTTGCATTGCGTTGCGTTGTGTTGTGATCTGTTGTTTTGTGTCTGTTTTGTTGCGTTGTGTTGCGATCCGCTGTGTTGTATCTGTGGAGTTGCGTTGCGTTGTGATCCGTTGCGTTGTGTTGCGTTGCCTGGTACTGTGTTGCGTTGTTGACAAGTTCAGCATTTCTAGTATGCCGTCTGTGTTAAAGTTGTACATTAGTAGTCATACTCAACCAACCTCACTCACTGGCAGACAATCTCTACACCAAAGAACTAGACAAACTCAACCACCCTTACCAAATAGATAAACTCAACATCTTTCACTTACTTTAAGACAGTACGAACCCCACTACGTGACCAACTCGACAAACTCCACAACCCTCACTCACTGGCAGACAAAATCTCTTCATCTCAACACAACTCGACAAACAAAACGACCCTTACCACACAGACAAACTTGAGAATCCTCACTTATTTTAACACAGTACGAACCCACAACGCGACCAACTCGACAAAGTCGACTAATTGTCACGCGCTGAGGCAGACTAAAACTTCACATCTTGACACAACTCCTTAACAAATAGGCAAACTCAATAATGCTCACTTTCTCTAAGACAGTAAGAACCACACAACTCGACGTACTCAACAAACCTCACTCACTGGCAGACGAAATGTTCCAGACCTCGACACAACTCGACAAACACAACGAGCCTTACTAGAAAATCGATCAACAATCCATACAAACTATAAGACAGTATGAATCCCACCACGCGAACCAGCTAGACAAACTCGACCGACCGGAAAAGCATCTCGACGACTCGACAAAGTCAACTGACGGATTTCACTGAACACTGTAAACTTGGCAGACGACCAACTCAGTAACAAACTCCACCGACTCTACTAGCAATTGTTTTAGACGATCTTAACTCTTTCACCATTTTATTTTCATCTATGAGCCAACTCATCAGTACATTCTTCCGAAAGATTAAACTTTCAACCCCGTAAACTCCGTTGGCTTTACTCAAAAGGTAGACCAATTTTTTGCAATTGAATATACAGTAGTTGTTAAGTTTTTGGGTAAAGGGGTGCCTTGTTAAAGCTTGCACCATATTTAGAGGGGCTCTGTCACCGTGATTTTCAAGTCCGGTTTTCGGTAGAAGAATGTTCTGAAAAATATTTCATTTACCTTTTCTCGTACACGAAACGCTCCTACAACATTAATAGAATTAAAGGAATATATCTCTTTAGGCTTTTTATGGCAATCCTAAAAATTGTTTACGGTGCCCCTTTAAGGCTAGCGATTCTTTTTAGCATATGAAATGGTCACCAAAACGCGCTCGTTATTGAAAGAGATGGAATTTTGGCTAACTTAACCAGGGCTTCTGAAGGCACTTAAAACAGTAGTCGTGATTACGGAGAAAACGGTGTTTGCCTGTGGAGAATACACAGTGGAAGTTTTGCTTATTACGTCGTCGAGTTGGTCGAACTGTTGTACGTCCGTCTAGTTGTTGCCTCAAGTCGTGCAACGAAAGAACAGGAAAACGAGGTAACGTCGAGCTCGACCAAAAACTCCACGAAAAAAATTGGTCAAGAAACGCTGCACATTTGAGAAAAGTGACTCCTCGTGTTTAGGGTCAAAATAAATAATGAGCCACACCCTCCAAACGAGTTTCTCGGTTCCATTTTTCGAAAGTCCTGCATGGCAACTTTTTGGGCCCAAAGTTATATGCTAAAATCAAAATCTATAGAATAGTTGTGTAGCTTTTAGCCCGCAAACCAGCTCAACTTTCTTTATGAACTTCAACGTTAATGCTTAGCTTTAAAAGCCAACAAAATTTTGAATCTTTAAGGTAAACCTCGCGCTCATAAAATAGCTTTCTGGGCCCGAAAAGTTACCGGGACTTTTGAGAAACATGCCCCTGGTCCCTTGTACAGGTGTAGGGATTCCTTGTAAAATTGTTTTCTACCAATCACTCCCATCACTTTTCAACAACAACAACGACAGCAATTTTATTTTATGAAGGTGACACACTCCAGCATAGCTGGTAAACCTGTGGCCCTCTTAAAATACTGTATATAAAATAATACGAATAAGGATCAATAATATTAAAAACTTTGCTTATTGTGCTTAAAAGCTATTTACAATGACTGGTTAGAATGCTATAAAATACTTGGTAAATGGTCAAATTTAAAGAGCCAGTGTCACCCAAAGTGCTTTGCGCGGTTGTGTTTTTGTTTTGAAGTTTGGCTGGCGCGTTTACCGGACGATTCGCAAATTATACCCTGCCGCACTGGCCTTTCAGCAAGCTAATATTTACAGTAGTAGCCTCTGAAAATAGTAATATCTTCATCGCTAGATGTTGCCGGAGAAAACAACTCTAGATCTGACTTTGTAGTCAACGCGTTTGGAGCTTTTATAACAACCGATCGACTGATCGATCGATCGATCGATCGATCGATCGATCTTGATAGACGTAAAACCAGAGTGGCCACTTCCACTCGATATAAAAATAATAAGACAAAACAAGTAGCAAGAATATTGACGTCTTCACCGCTAGATGTCACTGGAGAAAACTACACAAGGTCTGAATTTGCATTCAATGCGTATACATGGATCTATTACAGTCCGATCGATTGATTGCGCGATCGATCGCATCGACCGATGTCGATGGACGCAAAACCAGAATAGCCACTTACACCTTTTGTAAAAATAAAACATAAGCAGACAGTGAGCACAAGGAATAATTAAGCAAAACAGCACAAACTCATGACCATAAGCATTACTTTGGAGCAAGTTCGTAGGTACTGTTATTTTGTGGTAAATTAACGTTCCTTCAGTCTGTTTTCATTCGGCAATGAATGTAGCACTATTTCGGCAAACACAGTGCCAGTATTATTGCTGAAACCCGTAGATGTTTTTTTCCCTTCGCTACTGATACACGGACTCCTTCAGCCGTACAATTTTGGTAGAGCCCGGAAGACTCGGCCTTCGCCTCAACTTTCCTGAACCCTAAGAGACATCCAATTTAAAGATCTCCTTCTCCACCGTGAAAACACTTCAGAATTCGGAAATATACAACGAAATCGATACGGCAACACTTAAATGTGAAGTAAAAATTCACACTAGTGCTTTCGGATTGCTAACGGTAGCGATGGAAGAAGATACAAATCAGACTTCACGACAATCAAGAAAATGGCGTATTTTTCATATATGAAAAATGTACCTCGGCGCGCAAAGCACTTTGGGTGACACTGGCTCTTTAATGATAGATTATTTTAATTTAAAAATACTTTTTGTGAAAAAGACATTAAAAGACTAATTTATAAAAGAAAATTCTAATATAACTTACATTAAAATTCGAAGCGGCCAACATCTTACTTCTTTTACCTAAGAGTCTCCCATCTCAGAAGGATTGTTAATGGTATTTGATATATAACTCGATTTTATTTTATTTTTATTGGTAAAGGTTTTATTCTGTATCAACTTGTTGAAATGTGATGGAAATTTTCAATGTACCCCCTTTTTTTTTCATAGTCCTTCATGGGTGTGTCTACTTCAGAGGAACTGCAGCATGCTATAAGTGCGTGTAAAGATCTCATAAACACAACACCTGCAGACTCAGAAGAGAAACGTAAACTCATCACAAAACTGGTTCAGCTCAGGCTCAAACTACAGGAAGCCCAGGTCTCATTTCAATCTCATATGGTGATTCAATCTCGTATGGCTTTAATTTATTGTAATTTCTATGTTATAATCTCTGTAAATAAAAATTATCTCCTCTTTGTTTTCTTTATTTCCGTTCTTTTATAGCATCTCCCCATAACCTGCATAGTTGGCAGTATTTTTCATCCAATCTTGTTTTGGTTGCAGCGCAGACTTAATGCCACCTTTATTTTGTACCTTTTTTCAGGACTCAAAATCAGCGAGTGACTCCAATGCAAAAAAAGTTCTTGGTCATACCTTCAGCAAAGAGGAAGAACGAGGAAGAAAGTTGAGCTGCGATAAATGTGGCAAGGCAATCTGGATGTGGCAAGCACTCTTCACCTGTAATGGTACTCATCGTTCGTATTTGTTTTGATGTTTTGCCAGTGCAGGAGTTTGATACTGAAGAGTAAACTAGGTAGAAGGCAGACACTACTCTTCCCTTTTCAATACATTTTGGCAGCGGAGATTAGAGCGGTTTTCAATTGAGTATCAAAAGTAATGTTGTGTTTACTTTGGTTTTGCTTTTCTTCGCTCTGTGATTGGTTGAAAAAGCTCCCGCCACTTTCTTAACCAATCAGACGTAAATCAAAACCAATTGTGACTTGCTTGCACGGGTTTTTCCCAGCGCTTAACGCTAATTACTTGTATTTTGCTTCGATTTCTGATTGGTTCTTTTTGCGTTTTGTTCCTGTTGTGATTGGTTAGAGCAACAACTTTGGTCATGGTTTAACGACACTCATTTGAAAACCGCTCTATATGTAGTTGGCCGACAGTCGGCTGAAGGGAGCTGTTCTTCATAATTACCCAAATTTCAGTCACCAATGTACATTGTAAGGCTCTGGGGAGCAAGTATCTCGGAAGAAGTGTTATTTGGGGGGAGGGGGGGGGGCTTTTTCTGCTGCATGATGTTGACTAAATTTGGTTTGTTGTTATTGCTAGCTTGCAATTACCACAGTCACAGACGATGCTTAGAGCTGATTCGCAGGCCCTGTGCTAGTCGTAAGGTAAGGACAGCGTGACCCAGCTATAAAACCCATTACTATATGGATATTTGCGAACAATCCCTCTCTCCAAGAATTTGTTGAGTCATTGGCTTTTGTCAGGTTTCCACGAAGACAAGTAAGCAAAAACTCGAGATTGCAAAGAATTGTTGTGTTTTCGCTTAATACAATGTATGCACTTGTTTTTGTTGTGTTGTGAGGTGGTGGCTCTTAAAAAATGTCTGCTTAAGACAAGAACCAATTGGTAGATCGACCTCTGTCACATGAAAACAAGTCTGTGAGCATTCTTTGAGACTGTTTTCGGCCAAAATTGCCCCTTCATTTGCTTGGCATTATGAGTCGTTATTTTTTCCCAGGCTGAGTGAGAGTGCTTACGCTTTGTTTGGTTGGTGTCAGAATTGGGGACTTTTTAGTCTTTTAAATTAAAAGATTTCCCAATACCTTGTGCTTGTCGGTTCCAAACAGTTCCATGTAAACAGAAGGCGATCCGGTCCGGTTCGGTTCGGAACGGTTCCGGTCCGGACCCGTCATGTAAACATAGCCAACGAAAAGGGTTTTTTTCAATTGGTCTTTCAAAAAGATTTCCCAATTCCTTGCACCTGTCCGTAAGACAGGATAATATAAATACTCAAGTTGTGTGTGAAATGAGTGCTGATGTTGAATGTTCTTTCCTTATTTGCAGGTGTCAATCAGTACATACAATCTGAGCATCTCCCCAGAATCAGGACTGGCATCACAGCAATATAAATGTGCTGAGTGCAGGAAACAAATAGGATTGACAAGTGAGTTGTGTCCCTAACCTGTCATATTTTTACAGTTGTCTGTGGTTAAGTAAATTAAGTTTTGAAAGTTAGTTCATTGTGTTTGTAGACCGGCCCTCCTTGGGAAAGGTATTGTATAAAGGGGGAGATTAATTTGAACGAGGTAATCGGTGCAAGAAAAAACATAAAGGGGCCTTGAGAAAAAAGGATGAATCCGCCAGGATTAGACGCGGCAGTATCACTAAAGGATCCACAGGGACTCTAATTAAATGCCTACTTGGCAGACATCAAACTCTGTCACGATTGATTGCTGGCAGTTTTGTTTCAGACTTGATTCTGCGTTTGACTGTCTAATAACTCTCTCGCTATCTCTGAAGTACCCTATTTCTCTGTTTTGTTCAAGTTTGATTGAGAGCGCTGCACTGCACCGCTATCGTAGAGGTCCTGGGTTCGATTTCCGTTCAAGCCTGAATTTTTTTCAGGTTTCTTCTTTCAACCGTTTAAGTTGAAATATCGTCACTACAATGGTCTTCATACATAGGGGATATTACACGGCGGCGCAAAGATATGAATTTTATTTTCGAGAGGTAAAAACAATATTGTCTTTTACCACGAGAAAATAAAATTCATGTGTTCAAGCCACCGTGTAATTTTCTTTTTCTTATATGGACAAGAGTATTTTTGCACAAACAACAGTGTAAGAGTGGGAAATGACGTCATCGATATCCTCACTAGTGAGGATATGGAAAATTTGCCAGTTGAGGCCCGGATGTAGTTTCGTATGAACTTTACGAGTGGTCTATTTTCCACTAAAATACTCTTATCTATATAATAAATTTCTATCTTTGATTGCTTAGTTCGTTACTAATCAAGGTTACTCTTATGTCAGGGGGTGAACGCGCAGAAGCGCGGCTGTGTGATTACTCTGGGCAGTATTTCTGCGAAGAGTGTCACTGGAATGATCTTGTTGTGATCCCTGCAAGAGTTGTACACAACTGGGACTTCAGTCTTTATAGGGTAAGAATCACGGAGGAAATCTGTCTGACTGTCTGTCTGTCTGTCTGTCTGTCTGCATATCCGTCTGTTTGTCTGTGTGCTGTCTGTTTGCCTGTCTGTACCTCTGTCTGTGTATCAGTCTGTCTGTTTCTCTCCGTCGTCACTCAGGTAACCAGACAGTTAAAAACAGGCTTTCTTTTCGCAGCTGCTTTTTTCACAACTCCTTAAGTTGCGTGTACAAGTGCGACAATCTTTCACCACATATCAACACTCTCGCGTGTTGTTTATGTATCTGATATTCATCTATTCGCATACAGTCAAAACAACTGTTAGTTCTGGTGCACCTCAGTCACTGAGTATCTCTACCCATCATCCCTCAGGTGTCCAGACAATCAAAACAGTTACTAGCTCTCATGACTGGAAGGCCGCTCCTGAAGATCGAAAAACTAAACCCATCTTTGTTCAAGTTTGTAGTAGAGCTCAGAGAAGTCAAGGTAAGAGTAGTAATAGTGATTACAATCTTACCTCTTTGTCTTTTAAAAGGTAATGAGAGATATAATTTTTTGAGAATAGCGAAGCTTGCCGCTTTGACATTGTAATTTTTGGTCAACTAGTCGGTAGTAACTTACCGATGAAAGTAACACTACTTCGAAAAGCTGGAAAGGCATTTCGTATATATGTAAGTGGAAAGTTATACTGCACTGCAAACTAAGTCGAGGAAAGAGAGATTGTTTGTTTTAGTTTGCTCTGTTGTTTGTATTAGAGCGGTTTTCAACTGAGTGTCGAAAGTAATTCGCGTTTTGCTATGGTTTTGCTTTACTTCGCTTTGTGATTGGTGAAAAAATCTCGCACGACTTTCTCAACCAATCAGAAGTAAAACTCAAACCAATCGCTACTTGCTCGCACGCGTTTTCCCGCGCTTGGCGCCAGTTACATGTATTTGCTTCGAGTTCTGATTGGTTCATCGGGTAATTTGTGTGTGTTGTGATTGGCTGAGGTAATTACTTTGGTTTTGGTTTTACGACACTCATTTGAAAAGCGCTCTATGTTATTTTGTTGTTATTTACTAATGGAAGAGCATATTCAGGTTACCGACCGTTACAGTTACAGACTGTGTTAAGGTGCACATATTATGGCATAAAAATTGAACGCTTGCTGGACTCACATTGAAAATTTGTAAGGCGCAATGAGCGATGTGAGCTTTACTGCAAATCTTACTGGCACTCACAGTTTATATTTTTCTTCCATTTTGTGTGGAGACATGCAGATTTTTTAGCATGTCTTCAGAATTTGAGCCACCGATTACTCTTAGTCGTTTATGCGTGCTCAAAGAATTACTTCGTGTGAGCTTTTGAAAGGTCGTAAGTTTTAAAGCTAGCTAGACGCTAAGATCTCGTTTGTGTAATGTTGTCTACAGCGTCTCAGAGAGGAGATTCTCATCATGAAGAAATACTTCGTTACCTGCCGTCAGGCCTTGGAGAGCAAGCTATTACTACAGGTACATGTAAATACAATTGTTGTGTTGCTATCCGAGTGAGCCGGCAGGCTTCGTTAGAGAAGTTGCTAGGCAATGTGAGCGACGTATCCTGATAACTAGTCTCATCAAACGCAGTCAGAGAGCCAATCAAAACCTGAACAAAATTCGGTCCGCATGCGGACTTGGGATGAGCGTAAACTTTTATGGCTTTAAATAAGTTCTGATAATATTATAGATACAAAAAACTGTGATTGCTATTTGAAAAAAAATCAGAAAGTATAGGTTTTCACCGTTCATAAACGCCAAAACATTTCCACACGTTACGAGCGTGATGGAACGTGTTTTTTGACATGTGGTCGTGCTTACTCAAACGTAATAAAGTGAAAATCTCGACAACTCGAACCCTTGCATCTCGAAATTCTCGCTAACTGAAATCAAAAGCATTAGACCTTATTTTTACTTTCATCTACACTTCCGATGACTCGATATTTCTAAACGTTTTTTCACGTGTTTTACCTAACGGTTTTGTAGAAAGCTTGAAGGGCCAAACTTAACAAGTCACGTTTTATCCTTGCGTGACTAGTTCGTCGTGCATGACCGGAATATGCATATGAGCATGCTTTTCCAGAAAACGTCATCGCTTCTGCTTTATGTCATGGAACAAAGTGTCAAAAAATATAAAAATAAAGCCAGAGGCAACGCGCGTGCTGACATAGGGTGAGCCGTGCTAGGCATCCTCATCCAAAAATCAAACAATGGGCGTGGTGTGCGGAAAAGCGGGCATAACCCAAGCATTTTTTGTTTGTTTGTTTGTTCTAGTTGACTTTTACTCCTAATCAATTGGTTGACAAGTCATTTTGTTCGCTCTGATTGAATAAAGCATGTTGCGTGTTTTTTTAAAAGTGATTAAATTAACTATTTTAATAGCCTAGCAAGCATAAAACAAAAGCAAACACAAATTACTTCGGAGTCTCATTGTGAAAAAGACAATGTTGGAAGTAGTGGGAAGAGATAGAGCACTTGTTCCTTTGCGTTGATGTTTTCCTCCTTCGAATCTAACATTTTTCCATTGATTATTTTGTAGTTAAAGGATAGACAGCACTTTGTGGATAACTCCGGTGTATACTCCCTCCAAGATCTCATTGACGTGAATTCTGGCTTACTTTTACCTTTCCTCACCAAGATTCACTCTCTCTTCCTCACACACATCAAGTCGGATTGTCAGGTATGAACTTTCAATCACCCATTAATCTCAAAACTTAGATGCTGGTAGCTTGCTTGCTATAGGAAACTATCGCAACATCAATTTTTCTTTTTTTTAGTGAACATTTGAAATCGCGCAAATTAGTTGTCGCGGGAAAAGAAAGCAGTCGATTATTTACTTGGAGAAACCTTAAGTAAATTGTCCAAATTGGCGAAATGTAGCTCCTCCAAAATTCTGAAAACAAGTCGTGATTGTCACGAAAATTACTTTGGGTAACGTAGGTTAAAAACGTGCATCGTTTTAACCATCGTATATTCTTTCCAAATCGGTACAGTGCGCTTTCTGGAACGTATGTGACACCGTACAGCGGTTCAGTGTAAAGTACACCCACCCATCCTCTATTACGAAAACTGAGAGCGCACCTTTTTAGGCTGCCATGGACTAGGACTGCAATAATCTAAGGCTTTTTCAGCAAAGTTTTCTCTTATTTTTCAGCTGTGTCAAGCGAAGGGGTTTGTCTGCGAGCTCTGTGGAAAAGACGAAGTAATTTTCGCCTTCGATCCTTACTCAACGCAGTGCAAGCAGTGTCGAACCGTTTTTCACAAGTAAGAAAAACCGTTACAGCGAAAAATGTGGAAGTGTGGCCACTTTAAATTAATTCACATACTTCTGCGAGATTGATAATCCAATCAGAATTGAAGCTTCCAGGAAACCAACTCAAATTCACTTGCGGCCTTGAGATGGCCTCAGTCAAGCTAGTTCTCCTCGAATTCGGATTGCCGGATGGTCGATTTCATAAAAGCGTGCGACTTAATTAGAAAGGGGTCACACTTAAGCACGACGCCGCGCTGTAATGAATACACATCGTTATAATTAGCCTATTAATTTAAGGAGCCCTGTTTCCTTTTGTGAAGCCTGTGAACATAATAAATAAAGCCAGAGGTACTCCTCTATCTTCCCACTTTTCTACCACTTAACCTCTCTCCTGTTTCCTTCTCTTACCCTTATCAAATCACTTGTATTCCTAGTACATTTATATACGACCCTGTCGTTCAGTGTTGTCCGCTGGCCCTGGCTTTTTCCTCTGTTCTCCGCTCTCGTCGAATAGCATCGTTTTAACCTTGTCGACTGCTATGTTTTTATCGCACTAAACTCTTCATCACCACTGAAATTCTCTCATGTCGTATTTAACACAGGGCTGCAAGGTCATCTTTTTATTAATGAACTCGGTAGAACCTCTCGCAGATGACTACCCAAAATGTGCAGGGAAGATGGTCGCGTAGGTGATGTGTTCGCTTACAAAAAAACCCTGTTCCAGGCTTTCAGATAGTAGCGCGCGAACGAAAAATGTCCTCATTTTGTTTCGTTCGCGCACCACAATCCGAATGCCTGGAACAGGCTATTACAAAAGGGACAGAAAAAAATCGGTATGAGAGATAACTTGACGCTTAAAACAGGTGGTTGCTTACGAGAAGCACCCACTTAGGGAGGTTCAGCTGCGGACTGAAAGAGGAGGCATACCAGATGCTTTAGGGGGCGTAACATTCCCAGCACTATACGAGTTCTCAATCAAATGTAGTTCCTTGTCAGGCCATAAGATTTCTTTTATATTTTGTTTTCACAGAGAATGTTTCAAATCTGGCGTGTGTCCAAAGTGCGAGCGAAGACAAAGACGATCGCAAACAAGCTAGATAGGGAGATGATGTGCAGTGTAATATATCCCGTCTCACAGATGATGTTACCTGGGTCATCGAAATTGAGTTCGAAGCGATTTTTTCCCTGTTCCGGCTCCAAAGATAATTGTTCGCAACTTATCTCGTACCCAGATCTCGTTTTACGTGAAATGTGACCTGCGGAAGATCTGGGTTCGAGATTAGTTCGCACCAAAATCCGCTCGATTTCCAGACGTTTTGTGCGCCCGAGTTGCTTCGCGCAGTGGAGGGTGAAAACTGGACTCACTACAAACTTCTCGAAATCGCGCCTGAACTAAATTTAGATCAGAGAATAAATCCAGCCGCCTCGAACTCAGGGCCCTATTGCTTTGTTTTTGTAACTGGACAAGCCATTGGTATTAAGGGCCGCCATTTTGAAAAAGCCTCATTTAGCACCGCTGACTAATGTGAGCATTTTTCTGCTATGTCGTTCTGCTGTCACTCTGGCGTGACAAGGTTCGGGCTACTCGCGTGTGCTCGTGCTATTCTTGACTGCATCCTCGAGAATTTGCCGAAATTGACACTCGTTCTTTCGGCTGGTTGTATGTAATCAAATCAGGAGCCGTGACTTCGTTTTACCACAACTACTAGAATTGATTTCTTTTTTCCTTTCTTGTCGAAATTTTGTAAGTCCAGTTAGGTTTAAATAACAACAGCCCCACTTTGCATGAGAACACAAAAATCTGGAGGATTCTGATAGTTGAACTAAAATGGCACCATTGTATTTCGTCCAATGAGTGCGCGTGAAACTTTGTCTCGGTGGGGTATAACGACTGATAGCATAGTAGCAGTTAGCCAATCAGCGCGCGGTTTCTCGTATCCTGGGGCTGTGTAAAAGAACATATTTGATCAGTGATCAGTTTGATAGATTTCGGTACATCGTGCATGTGATGCACAGGGGTTTACTTTGCAATGTTAGATATGTTTTTCTTAACAGGTTTTTAAAATGAAGAGTTTTTAATGTTACGGGTTTTCATATATTTTATTTTGTGTACTTTTTGCCTGCACTCTTTTCAGTTTACATAATTCTCGTAGAAAGGAAAAATTACCGAAGAAGTTCGAAAATATGTAGGCCTCTCTGCCTTCCCGCCGAAGTTACCGCACACGTACCTTATTAATTGTGAGATATTCCTGGGCTTCATCTGAGGATTAAAGTTAAGTTAATTACGTTCCGAAAACTAGACGGACTATCTGAATTTAACGAACCCTCGGCCTCTTTCCCCCCTTCTTCTTTGAAAAACATTTGATTTCAACCCTTTCAGTACTGCCAGTACTTCAACATTTACACCTGTTTATTGAGGTGGATTACCCATATATGGTATGTGAACTAGCGGGTGGTTAGAGTTCTACTAACCTCGTCCAGTGTGTTTCTTTTAATGATTGCTCACGGAGTTTTTACTGTCAGAAATCAGTTACCTTCTCAATGTCTTCCCTAAGGGTTCCTGAAGCCGAAAGTGTAAAGGGAGGTTTACTTTGCAGTCAATCAGGTTTTGCTTCATATTGTAGCAGTTTTATAAAACTAGTCAACAGTGTTAAATGGTTATTTGTCGTTAAACAGGGCTTTCGTACTTTTTTTATGAATTGTAATTTAGGAATATTTAAATATAGTGAAACTGCAATAACTTACAGTTAGGCGTGTACTGAAAATGTCAGTCTCTTGGGAAAGAAAGAAACAGAAAATAAAAACCTTAAAAATCTTTAAAAAGATTTGAGTTTTTCAGCTATTTTGGATTTGCCCATGCACGTATTAAGTAAGACTGACGTCACATTTCAGTCTTTCTCCCTGGAAATGTAGGGAACGTTATAGGAGGGTCCTGAAGGGGTCCAAATCCCATTTCCCAGCCCAAATTTTGCCCAAATCCCAGTTCCCAGTCCAATTTTTACCACAAATCCCATTCCCAGTGCCATAAATCCCACTGCATTTAAAAAGTCTTAAAAGATCTGTATTTTTTTTCTCACCCAAGCAAGATAAATAAAATAATCAATATAGACGTTTCCTACAACAGCTTCACCTGGCCTGCTTGACTTCAGAAACTCAGACATTTGTTGAGTAAATCTTTGCATAGGTTAAAAGGGGGGTATTACCACCGTACGCGTATGCAGCTGTATGCCAAGTATACGAAGCTTTATATGACGAGAACCCTCCCCTCCCCACAAGGTATTTGAGAGAAATGCTCAGAACATTAAAATTCTTTCCAATTCAATGGAAAAGGCCATCTACAAACTGATGGAACTGCCATGGGAACAAAAATGGCCGTGGCTTTTGCAAATATTCCATGCCCACAAATAGAAAGAGAAATACTAAGACAGAGCTGCAAAAAACTGCTAGTGTGGAAACGGTATATTGATGATGTGTTCTTCCTTGTGGAATACTGTCTTAGAGAAAATAGAGAAATTACTTGAAAAGGAAAATACATTCCACCCAACGATCAAATGTACGACCGAAATCTCAGAAACAGAGATTACATTCTGGGACACAAAGGTGTACAAAGTTGAAAATGCAGTCTTCACAAATGGAGTGGTGGAGAATTGAGCAGCCACTGACCGTTAGATTTGCAGAAGCACTAGCCCCGAAAAGGCTTGCGAGCTTTGTTGAACCACGAGGTCGAGAAGAAAATAAACATGTTGTGAAGTTAACGTTAAAGTCTTTTGTTTTATCAGTGGTCTATCCAACAAAGAATCTATCCTTGACTTGCAAACGCATTACAAACCTACGGAAAACTTTCATATTCGTGTCACCACCAGGCGTCACGAATGGCTTTATTTAAGGAGAAGTGTTCAGGCTTCTTAGAACAAATTCCTCAAAGGCAACATTTGAGGAAAACATCAAAAACTTCGAATCACTCCTGAACGATAGAGGGTACCCAGCTAGTGTTGTTAAAAAACACCTCTCCGAGGTATTAAAATTCCCGTAGAGAAAATCGGCACTAAAACAGAAAAAAACAAAGCTGCACGTGAGAAAATATTACTCTTTGTATTGTATCCGCCATTTGAAATTAAATAATCGAGCACATGGTTTTGACCTTTTGATTGCTTAGTTCGTTACTAATCAAGGTTATTCTTATGTTTGGATATTCAGGGGGTGAACGTGCAGAAGCGCGGCTGTGTGATTACTCTGGGCAGTATTTCTGCGAAGAGTGTCACTGGAACGATCTTGTTGTGATCCCTGCAAGAGTTGTACACAACTGGGACTTCAGTCTTTATAGGGTAAGAATCACGGAGGAAATCTGTCTGTCTGTCTGTCTGTCTGTCTGTCTGCCTGTCTGTTTATCTGTCTGTCTGTCTGTCTGTCTGTCTGCATATCCGTCTGTTTGTCTGTGTGCTGTCTGTCTGCCTGTCTGTACGTCTGTCTGTGTATCTGTCGGCCTGTTTATCTCTCTGTCGTCACTCAGGTACAACTCCGTAAGTTGCGTATACAAGTGCGACAATCTTTCACCACATATCAACACTCTCGCGTGTTGTTTATGTATCTGATATTCATCTATTCGCATACAGTCAAAACAACTGTTAGTTCTGGTGCACCTCAGTCACTGAGTATCTCTACCCATCATCCCTCAGGTGTCCAGACAATCAAAACAGTTACTAGCTCTCATGACTGGAAGGCCGCTCCTGAAGATCGAAAAACTAAACCCATCTTTGTTCAAGTTTGTCGTAGAGCTCAGAGAAGTCAAGGTAAGAGTAGTAATAGTGATTACAATCTTACGTCTTTTTCTTTTAAAAGGTGATGAGAAATATAATTTTTTGAAAACAGCGAAGCTTGCCGCTTTGACCTTGTAATTTTTGGTCAACTAGTCGGTAGTAACTTACCGGTGAAAGTAACACTCTACTTCGAACGGCTCGAAAGGCATTTCGTATATATGTAAGTGGAAGTTATACTGCACTGCAAACTAAGTCGAGGAAAGAGAGATTGTTTGTTTTAGTTTGCTCTGTTGTTTGTATTAGAGCGGTTTTCAATTGAGTGTCGAAAGTAATTCGCGTTTTGCTATGGTTTTGCTTTACTTCGCTTTGTGATTGGTGAAAAAATCTCGCACGACTTTCTCAACCAATCAGAAGTAAAACTCAAACCAATCGCTACTTGCTCGCACGCGTTTTCCCGCGCTTGGCGCCAGTTACATGTATTTGCTTCGAGTTCTGATTGGTTCATCGGGTAATTTGTGTGTGTTGTGATTGGCTGAGGTAATTACTTTGGTTTTGGTTTTACGACACTCATTTGAAAAGCGCTCTATGTTATTTTGTTGTTATTTACTAATGGAAGAGCATATTCAGGTTACCGACCGTTACAGTTACAGACTGTGTTAAGGTGCACATATTATGGCATAAAAATTGAACGCTTGCTGGACTCACATTGAAAATTTGTAAGGCGCAATGAGCGATGTGAGCTTTACTGCAAATCTTACTGGCACTCACAGTTTATATTTTTCTTCCATTTTGTGTGGAGACATGCAGATTTTTTAGCATGTCTTCAGAATTTGAGCCACCGATTACTCTTAGTCGTTTATGCGTGCTCAAAGAATTACTTCGTGTGAGCTTTTGAAAGGTCGTAAGTTTTAAAGCTAGCTAGACGCTAAGATCTCGTTTGTGTAATGTTGTCTACAGCGTCTCAGAGAGGAGATTCTCATCATGAAGAAATACTTCGTTACCTGCCGTCAGGCCTTGGAGAGCAAGCTATTACTACAGGTACATGTAAATACAATTGTTGTGTTGCTATCCGAGTGAGCCGGCAGGCTTCGTTAGAGAAGTTGCTAGGCAATGTGAGCGACGTATCCTGATAACTAGTCTCATCAAACGCAGTCAGAGAGCCAATCAAAACCTGAACAAAATTCGGTCCGCATGCGGACTTGGGATGAGCGTAAACTTTTATGGCTTTAAATAAGTTCTGATAATATTATAGATACAAAAAACTGTGATTGCTATTTGAAAAAAAATCAGAAAGTATAGGTTTTCACCGTTCATAAACGCCAAAACATTTCCACACGTTACGAGCGTGATGGAACGTGTTTTTTGACATGTGGTCGTGCTTACTCAAACGTAATAAAGTGAAAATCTCGACAACTCGAACCCTTGCATCTCGAAATTCTCGCTAACTGAAATCAAAAGCATTAGACCTTATTTTTACTTTCATCTACACTTCCGATGACTCGATATTTCTAAACGTTTTTTCACGTGTTTTACCTAACGGTTTTGTAGAAAGCTTGAAGGGCCAAACTTAACAAGTCACGTTTTATCCTTGCGTGACTAGTTCGTCGTGCATGACCGGAATATGCATATGAGCATGCTTTTCCAGAAAACGTCATCGCTTCTGCTTTATGTCATGGAACAAAGTGTCAAAAAATATAAAAATAAAGCCAGAGGCAACGCGCGTGCTGACATAGGGTGAGCCGTGCTAGGCATCCTCATCCAAAAATCAAACAATGGGCGTGGTGTGCGGAAAAGCGGGCATAACCCAAGCATTTTTTGTTTGTTTGTTTGTTCTAGTTGACTTTTACTCCTAATCAATTGGTTGACAAGTCATTTTGTTCGCTCTGATTGAATAAAGCATGTTGCGTGTTTTTTTAAAAGTGATTAAATTAACTATTTTAATAGCCTAGCAAGCATAAAACAAAAGCAAACACAAATTACTTCGGAGTCTCATTGTGAAAAAGACAATGTTGGAAGTAGTGGGAAGAGATAGAGCACTTGTTCCTTTGCGTTGATGTTTTCCTCCTTCGAATCTAACATTTTTCCATTGATTATTTTGTAGTTAAAGGATAGACAGCACTTTGTGGATAACTCCGGTGTATACTCCCTCCAAGATCTCATTGACGTGAATTCTGGCTTACTTTTACCTTTCCTCACCAAGATTCACTCTCTCTTCCTCACACACATCAAGTCGGATTGTCAGGTATGAACTTTCAATCACCCATTAATCTCAAAACTTAGATGCTGGTAGCTTGCTTGCTATAGGAAACTATCGCAACATCAATTTTTCTTTTTTTTAGTGAACATTTGAAATCGCGCAAATTAGTTGTCGCGGGAAAAGAAAGCAGTCGATTATTTACTTGGAGAAACCTTAAGTAAATTGTCCAAATTGGCGAAATGTAGCTCCTCCAAAATTCTGAAAACAAGTCGTGATTGTCACGAAAATTACTTTGGGTAACGTAGGTTAAAAACGTGCATCGTTTTAACCATCGTATATTCTTTCCAAATCGGTACAGTGCGCTTTCTGGAACGTATGTGACACCGTACAGCGGTTCAGTGTAAAGTACACCCACCCATCCTCTATTACGAAAACTGAGAGCGCACCTTTTTAGGCTGCCATGGACTAGGACTGCAATAATCTAAGGCTTTTTCAGCAAAGTTTTCTCTTATTTTTCAGCTGTGTCAAGCGAAGGGGTTTGTCTGCGAGCTCTGTGGAAAAGACGAAGTAATTTTCGCCTTCGATCCTTACTCAACGCAGTGCAAGCAGTGTCGAACCGTTTTTCACAAGTAAGAAAAACCGTTACAGCGAAAAATGTGGAAGTGTGGCCACTTTAAATTAATTCACATGCTTCTGCGAGATTGATAATCCAATCAGAATTGAAGCTTCCAGGAAACCAACTCAAATTCACTTGCGGCCTTGAGATGGCCTCAGTCAAGCTAGTTCTCCTCGAATTCGGATTGCCGGATGGTCGATTTCATAAAAGCGTGCGACTTAATTAGAAAGGGGTCACTTAAGCACGACGCCGCGCTGTAATGAATACACATCGTTATAATTAGCCTATTAATTTAAGGAGCCCTGTTTCCTTTTGTGAAGCCTGTGAACATAATAAATAAAGCCAGAGGTACTCCTCTATCTTCCCACTTTTCTACCACTTAACCTCTCTCCTGTTTCCTTCTCTTACCCTTATCAAATCACTTGTATTCCTAGTACATTTATATACGACCCTGTCGTTCAGTGTTGTCCGCTGGCCCTGGCTTTTTCCTCTGTTCTCCGCTCTCGTCGAATAGCATCGTTTTAACCTTGTCGACTGCTATGTTTTTATCGCACTAAACTCTTCATCACCACTGAAATTCTCTCATGTCGTATTTAACACAGGACTGCAAGGTCATCTTTTTATTAATGAACTCGGTAGAACCTCTCGCAGATGACTACCCAAAATGTGCAGGGAAGATGGTCGCGTAGGTGATGTGTTCGCTTACAAAAAAACCCTGTTCCAGGCTTTCAGATAGTAGCGCGCGAACGAAAAATGTCCTCATTTTGTTTCGTTCGCGCACCACAATCCGAATGCCTGGAACAGGCTATTACAAAAGGGACAGAAAAAAATCGGTATGAGAGATAACTTGACGCTTAAAACAGGTGGTTGCTTACGAGAAGCACCCACTTAGGGAGGTTCAGCTGCGGACTGAAAGAGGAGGCATACCAGATGCTTTAGGGGGCGTAACATTCCCAGCACTATACGAGTTCTCAATCAAATGTAGTTCCTTGTCAGGCCATAAGATTTCTTTTATATTTTGTTTTCACAGAGAATGTTTCAAATCTGGCGTGTGTCCAAAGTGCGAGCGAAGACAAAGACGATCGCAAACAAGCTAGATAGGGAGATGATGTGCAGTGTAATATATCCCGTCTCACAGATGATGTTACCTGGGTCATCGAAATTGAGTTCGAAGCGATTTTTTCCCTGTTCCGGCTCCAAAGATAATTGTTCGCAACTTATCTCGTACCCAGATCTCGTTTTACGTGAAATGTGACCTGCGGAAGATCTGGGTTCGAGATTAGTTCGCACCAAAATCCGCTCGATTTCCAGACGTTTTGTGCGCCCGAGTTGCTTCGCGCAGTGGAGGGTGAAAACTGGACTCACTACAAACTTCTCGAAATCGCGCCTGAACTAAATTTAGATCAGAGAATAAATCCAGCCGCCTCGAACTCAGGGCCCTATTGCTTTGTTTTTGTAACTGGACAAGCCATTGGTATTAAGGGCCGCCATTTTGAAAAAGCCTCATTTAGCACCGCTGACTAATGTGAGCATTTTTCTGCTATGTCGTTCTGCTGTCACTCTGGCGTGACAAGGTTCGGGCTACTCGCGTGTGCTCGTGCTATTCTTGACTGCATCCTCGAGAATTTGCCGAAATTGACACTCGTTCTTTCGGCTGGTTGTATGTAATCAAATCAGGAGCCGTGACTTCGTTTTACCACAACTACTAGAATTGATTTCTTTTTTCCTTTCTTGTCGAAATTTTGTAAGTCCAGTTAGGTTTAAATAACAACAGCCCCACTTTGCATGAGAACACAAAAATCTGGAGGATTCTGATAGTTGAACTAAAATGGCACCATTGTATTTCGTCCAATGAGTGCGCGTGAAACTTTGTCTCGGTGGGGTATAACGACTGATAGCATAGTAGCAGTTAGCCAATCAGCGCGCGGTTTCTCGTATCCTGGGGCTGTGTAAAAGAACATATTTGATCAGTGATCAGTTTGATAGATTTCGGTACATCGTGCATGTGATGCACAGGGGTTTACTTTGCAATGTTAGATATGTTTTTCTTAACAGGTTTTTAAAATGAAGAGTTTTTAATGTTACGGGTTTTCATATATTTTATTTTGTGTACTTTTTGCCTGCACTCTTTTCAGTTTACATAATTCTCGTAGAAAGGAAAAATTACCGAAGAAGTTCGAAAATATGTAGGCCTCTCTGCCTTCCCGCCGAAGTTACCGCACACGTACCTTATTAATTGTGAGATATTCCTGGGCTTCATCTGAGGATTAAAGTTAAGTTAATTACGTTCCGAAAACTAGACGGACTATCTGAATTTAACGAACCCTCGGCCTCTTTCCCCCCTTCTTCTTTGAAAAACATTTGATTTCAACCCTTTCAGTACTGCCAGTACTTCAACATTTACACCTGTTTATTGAGGTGGATTACCCATATATGGTATGTGAACTAGCGGGTGGTTAGAGTTCTACTAACCTCGTCCAGTGTGTTTCTTTTAATGATTGCTCACGGAGTTTTTACTGTCAGAAATCAGTTACCTTCTCAATGTCTTCCCTAAGGGTTCCTGAAGCCGAAAGTGTAAAGGGAGGTTTACTTTGCAGTCAATCAGGTTTTGCTTCATATTGTAGCAGTTTTATAAAACTAGTCAACAGTGTTAAATGGTTATTTGTCGTTAAACAGGGCTTTCGTACTTTTTTTATGAATTGTAATTTAGGAATATTTAAATATAGTGAAACTGCAATAACTTACAGTTAGGCGTGTACTGAAAATGTCAGTCTCTTGGGAAAGAAAGAAACAGAAAATAAAAACCTTAAAAATCTTTAAAAAGATTTGAGTTTTTCAGCTATTTTGGATTTGCCCATGCACGTATTAAGTAAGACTGACGTCACATTTCAGTCTTTCTCCCTGGAAATGTAGGGAACGTTATAGGAGGGTCCTGAAGGGGGGGTCCAAATCCCATTTCCCAGCCCAAATTTTGCCCAAATCCCAGTTCCCAGTCCAATTTTTACCACAAATCCCATTCCCAGTGCCATAAATCCCACTGCATTTAAAAAGTCTTAAAAGATCTGTATTTTTTTTCTCACCCAAGCAAGATAAATAAAATAATCAATATAGACGTTTCCTACAACAGCTTCACCTGGCCTGCTTGACTTCAGAAACTCAGACATTTGTTGAGTAAATCTTTGCATAGGTTAAAAGGGGGGTATTACCACCGTACGCGTATGCAGCTGTATGCCAAGTATACGAAGCTTTATATGACGAGAACCCTCCCCTCCCCACAAGGTATTTGAGAGAAATGCTCAGAATATTAAAATTCTTTCCAATTCAATGGAAAAGGCCATCTACAAACTGATGGAACTGCCATGGGAACAAAAATGGCCGTGGCTTTTGCAAATATTCCATGCCCACAAATAGAAAGAGAAATACTAAGACAGAGCTGCAAAAAACTGCTAGTGTGGAAAAGGTATATTGATGATGTGTTCTCCCTTGTGGAATACTGTCATAGAGAAAATAGAAAAATTACTTGAAAAGGAAAATACATTCCACCCAACGATCAAACGTACGACTGAAATCTCAGAAACAGAGATTACATTCTGGGACACAAAGGTGTACAAAGTTGAAAATGCAGACTTCACAAATGGAGTGGT